>JABMBT010043439.1:0-12803 GCA_018906895.1 Odontocolon sp. PSUC_FEM 10030002
AAACCCAATTCAAATTCCCCGGGATTGATGAGCGAATTTCTATTTGCGAATGTGACAACGAATCACAATTTAATTTTTTAATTTGCGACCTGCCGGACGCACTTGTGGCGTTTTCAGTTGGTGACTATTCGGCTTTTTTTTTTAGCTTAGTTTTGGTTCTGCCTCTGGGAGACCTATGCCACACACATCTAACAATTTTTAACTCAAGTCAACAGTATTAAACTCACTTCTTTGAGGGACCTACAATTTAAGGTGGGCTCCGAACCACCGAAAGAACGTAGTATTATAGCACATAGAAAAATCCATTGGTGCCGGCGGGGATCGAACCCAGATCCGCTAAGTGTGATCCGAACAACGAAGCCACTATACCACCGCGCCTCTCACGACCAGAAAAGTTAAGGTTTCGGAAGCTGAGTTTATTGAACACGACCAGAAAAGTGAAGGCCCCTTCTATCTCACCAAGTACCTGCTCCGTCTTTGCCACTCATGGAGCTGACAATTTTGACCACGAATAGAAAAATGGAAGGTATATTAACAAAGCCCATGGAGCAGATAGAAGGGCACTAAGACGGAGACGACTTTAACTTTGCTGGTCGTGAATTCTTAAATTTACTGGTAGCCTTAACTTTTCTGGGCTTAACTTTACTGGTCGTGTACTGTATACTTGTCAGCCAGTCGCGGTGGTGCTGCGGAAGTTCTATATATCGAGATACAGGGAAAAGTACCGAACGATCGACGCTCGATAACCGCGACGAGAGCGGAAAGCGCCAACCGACAGATCGCGGACTTTATCGTCGAGTTATTTGCGCTCCGCTCGTTTCTGCGAAGAAACTTGAGAAAATACGGCGAACCGATCGATATGAAACATCATCGAGTGCGCGGTAAGTTGATTTTTGCCATTTGGAAAACATCTGCTTGTATCGTTCCAGTCGAGGATGAGAGACGGGAATGCGATTCGCTGGAGAAAATATGTGACTATAATGGTATTCGTGCGCGACAATGACACTCGTCAAGCGGACTCACGCGAGTTGGTACAAAGCTAATGGAAACGGTACGCTGGAGAAGGAAGTTAATAACGAAGAACGTGGGACGAAGAGAGTTACCAGGTAAATCGGGCATCGCGATGTTACGCATCGTTCGTTCGTGTATATATTCGCACATTCGATCGTCTTAATTCCGGTTCCGTACCGCGATTCGGTCGTAATTTCATTTTATCGAAAAAAAACCGAGTTTCTCAAAGGCGAGACGATAATATGACAACGGGACACAGGATCATCGTTCGGGGTACAGACAACCACGTCCAACGTCGTCTCTGACGTCGTCTAGAGAGTTTAAGGAGGCACAAGAAAGACTTTGGTGCATGGAAAGGAACTTTATATACCGGGACTCGGTTTCGCCGTCGAGCAAGCACCGGAGACCAACGAGACATTCGGAGAGAGCGAAGCTGTGGATTTGTCGCCGCTCGTCCGTACATCTCGCCTCCTTTATTATTCGAGTAACCACAACGATGCGTTGATATATTCACAGTTATGCACAGACGCTGTCTGAGATTCGCGCGCGCTCTGGGTTATTCGTTCTTGATGTTGGTTGCGGTACCATTATCGGTGATTTCGTCGCGACTCATCCTTCGGAAAAGGGCTTAGTGTGACGGTGTGCGCTCACGATACACGATAACCGTGGCGTTCAATTAGGAAAATACGTAGCCATCGAGTCTCGTTGGAAGAGAAAGTTTTGTACGCGAGAGCACGAGATGCGAACGGACGAACCGCACGGTGTATGCGTATGCGTCTCTTTGCGACCTCGACCCTAACGACCTTGGCCGAAGGTCGCTAGGAGACGCGGGTACGCGCGCGACTTCCACTCGACCGCTCTCGACGATCGTAAATAATATTCCGGTCGACAACACGAGCCCTCCTCGCCACCGCTCGCTCAAACGCACCGTTTCTCGTTTTCTCTCTCTAGCCGTTGCCTCCGAAAGCTCCGACGATGTTAATAGCCTCGTTTATATAAACGTTCCCGGGGTTAGATCGCGCGCGACCTAAATTGTTGGAAAAAAAGTGCGCGCAACTGTAGAGCACAACGAGACGATAGTCGGTTACTCATTAGCTCGACTCGTCGAGAGTTACCCGAATGACTCTGTTGCTGCAATAATGAGCTCACTTTATACTTTGGAGGGACAGAAGGCAAGTAGGTACAGGAGGAGTCGTTGCTTCCGCAATAGAGCGTTACAGAGCGTCGACTTCAGGAGAAAAAAGAGTAAATTGAAAGGCGGTTGGCACCGGTGGCCACCGGCGGTGGTCACCGGGCGAAACTGTCGTGCCAAACAATTTGCAATGCTGAAACGAAAAGTTGTTGTTGAGCGTTACCCCGCCGGGCCTCGGTTGACGTCGAGTCGAGAGGTTGGTTGCGGTTCGGTAGAATTAAGCGGCGAGCTATGGTATACCTCGTTCAAAATGGGACGCGGTTGTGTGTTCAGGAGTGAGCGAGGAAAAGAAGAGGACCGCGAAGACCGCGTTGCGATTAACCTCTCGTAATTCGCGCTTCCATGATATTCTTGACTTTCTTGTCTGTGCAACGTAAATTCTTATACTTTTTTTCGGTACGCGGCGGATCCGAAATTCATCTCTATAAATTGTAATGTCCAAAGAAGAAGCCTGAGATACCCCCACGCAACGGGATAAACGCGGCACGCGCCTTTTGCCCCGTGTGCGGAACCGGTCGGTCAGGACCCCGTTGTCGTTTTCGCTCAACGGTGAGTCCGGTCTTGCGGAAATCCCGACACCGACACCCGATTCGTCCGGCCACGCCTCGATGTATCATCGAACGAGCGAGTCGTTCCTCTGTCCGTGTTTGCCACGGTACTGGCATCGCGGCATCGTAAACATCATCTGTTTCCCCGAGTCATATACGCGTTTAAATAAATTAGCCTCTTCAACCGCCGACATTGAATCGTTTCGACTCAATTTTCCGCCGAGGGTGGATTCCCCTGTCAGGATCGGAGGACGAGGAGGATGTGAAAGATAGATGTTTCGGGTATAAATTGGGTAAAGAGCCAAGACTGACCTTGTGCGCGTACGGTGCCGAGCAAACAGACGGTGAGTACAGTCACCGGATGGTACCTCATCTTTCCCCTCTCTCTAGCTGGTGCTGCTGCTCCGGCTGCTGTCGCGTCGTCGTCGTCGTTGTCGTTGTTACTCCGCCACCTTCGGTCTCGTCAACTTGCTTCGCGTTACCTTCGCCACCTGCTACCACCTCCTGTCACCGTCTTCTTCTCGCCAGCTCGGGTCCGCGCACTCGATCACCGTTGAACGTGTTCCCGCACTCCTTTTTTTTTCTCTCTCTCTTTCTCTCCTCGATACGTAAGTTCTCCTCGCTCGGCGTATTTTTCTTTCGTTTTTTTATTCAAATTTCACCGCACCGCTTTGGGGTTTCGACGACCGCTCGAACTGGCGCATCACACGAGAAACGACGAGCTTTCCAGCTAGGGTGGCAACGAAACATAGGAATACGAGAATCACGCAGTCGCTCTCAAATACTTTTTATACAGTTTCGAGTAGCAGAGATCCACCGTACGAGGACGAAAGATTGAGATTCATCGATGCACTCGAAATGCACGACGATCGCAGAGACGACGATAAACGGTCCTGTCCGATGAATTATACACACACACAGACACGCACTCACACGGTCAAGCCGGAATAGAAAAACCAAAAATTGTCTTAACCGAAAGACGCACGACGGTTGCTACGATCGATCCGTAACGGAGAGCTCAAAGGCCGATCGTACACGACGAGTCTCTCAACTACCGGAGTTTCCCTGGATCCCTTGAGGTGTCGCTGAAAATTGACCCGCGAGTCAGGCGTAGTTTTGGACGAGAGTCACTTTGGTCGCACTTTCGCGAGAGTCTCGAGATCATCGTCACGCGCGAAAGAGAAAAAGTCGTAGGGATTTATATATAGTAAACTGTTATTTTGACAATACAGTACAAAAAGGTCACGCGCAGAAACGTATACACGTCGCGTACAGTCCGTGTGTCCTGGGAGGAAAAGTTTGAGATCTTTCCTCCCACCGTAACCAGGGAAACGGCCGAAGATACCGTTGTCGTACGTTCATGGGTATTCGTATACCCATGGGAGTAACGGCCACTCGTTTCGTAGTGTCGTTGCTGTCGGGAATAGTCTCCGTGCTCCTGTACTACGCGGGACGCGAACCCGAGAGAAAAGGAATTCCGCGTGAATAGACCCTTAACGACGTGTCGGTCGAGCATCCTTTTCGCCCCTGTGCGCTGGATACGACACTCGATCGAACGAGAACGGCTGCGCTGGTATTGGGCAAAAACCACGCCAAGAGGGCGACGAAGACTCTCCGCTGGCACGGCCGAAGAAGAAGAGCAAGAAAAAGACGTAAGTCGAACACTCGACTGGGCTACCGCGAATTACAATTTCTACTTGTATTCGAGGATGCTCGAGGCGTCATAGAGAGAGAGAGAATAGGTGACTCTCGAGTTTGGGATTTGACGACGTAACCGGACGGCCACTCATAATTCCCGTCTTTCTCACTCTCTCTCTCTCCGTTCCTCGGAGCTCTGTGCTCCCGTCTCTGACAATGTCATTCCCATAGCGAAGAGATCGGAATCCCTCGGGATAATAATAACAGAGCCTCGAGTCTCGGGCGAGTCGAAGCGTTGCAAGGGCTCGCTGTATAGTGTAAACGGGGTACTTGTGCTGACTCGGGCGAAGGCGGCCGATTCTCTCTCTTGTTTTTCTCTTTCTTTCGATCGCGCTCGAGTGAAAAGGTAAATGGACTTTTCTTCGACGGATTTTATCGTCGGAGATTGAGATGAACCCAAGCACGTATATAGTTGGCTGGTTGTACCTTTCTCGCCGTTTGTCTCTCTCACGGCGTTGCCCTTCTCCCCGGAGGATAAGAAAGGATTGACGTAACGCGTCTACGCTCTTCGTTGAGCGATATTCGGTAAGCGCATAGTCTCCTCATCGTAACGCCGGCTCACCGTTGTGATCCGTCGACGTCGAAAACACCCCTCCTGCGAGTTACTCGCTTCCTCCGTCCTAGACTCGGCTCGACAGCCCGGCCGTGACATAATTAAATAAAATCACCGAGTGATTAATCGCCGAAAGGCGATGCTCGGCTATTCCGAACATCTATTCAACCTGGCTACGACCCGGAGAAGCACCGGCGTACGAGCCAGGGAGAATCTTTTGCTCCGCGGGTCGCCCTTTCCGTCCTCAACGGTCTACATTAAACAACCAGAGTCTTCCTACGATCTTTTGGCACTCAGTCGGTCCCGAAAGGACGAATAACTTGACGCGATGATACCGCGAATGTATGATCGAGGGGATAGAAATAAGCGGACAAACGACGCAATGTCGTTAAAGAAAATGATTTTCGATGGTGTCCGATTGCTGGAATACGGGCAGATTTATTCGTGTGCGACTGACGTCGACGATCGGTACTCCGCGTCTACGAATCCCAAACGGTCATCACGACTTTGTGTTAAAACGAGACGCGATACCTCCACCTGCGAGATTATCGAACGATCGGGATACGCCCGCGTATTGAATACTTTTACTACTTTCACAACTTTTGGATATACCAACTCAGCCGCGGCGTGTCGTTCGACAAAACACAAAATCGTCGAAAAAGGTTTTGCGTGTAAAGTAAAATAAAATGAAAAATGAAATAAAAAAAAAAGAAAAAAAATACATGGTTCGTGCTATAAACTGCAGCGTGATATCGGAATTGACTTTCGGGTCAAAACGGACGATAAGCCTCTCGATGCCGCTTCCCTTACTCTTCCCTATATTCTTAGTTTCTCGGTTTCGCACGCGGCTCTCTCTCTCTCTCTCTCTCTCTTTCTCTTTCTCGCGGTCTCTTGCATACCCCGATCCCCCGGCTAGAGCTGCAGCTACGTTATCGAAATAACGGCATAGATCGTAACATCGCATCGAGCCGTCGTAACTGAACATATCGCGTAAAAGGACTCTCTCGGAGCGCGTTATCTCATTTTTGAGTTCATCGTTGCGCTGCGAGGGGCCCATCCTTGAGCTGTCTGGAATAATTGTACAACGACCGACACCCGGATTTCTACGTATCTCATATATCGGGATAGAGGCATCGATCCAATGAAGGGAAAAAAATACTAGTGATTCTCGAAATTATCCTTCTTTAAAGAGAATCGTCAGACATTTATCCCGAGATACGATCCAATTTTGACCACCCTAGTTTTATATTTCTTTCTCTATCCTCGTTTGTCCACTCATGAAAAGTACGTATCCCAAATTGCCGGTTGCCCCGCGTACAGGATTTCAGAGTGAGATTCGAAACACGGCGTCACGTAGAAAATTGAACCCATTCGTTCGCGCGCGTCGTCCTTGCCGCTGCCGCCGCCGCCCTCGAGAAATATCGTTGCGCGCATGATACGTCGTCGTCATCGTCATCGTCGTCGTCGACGTCTACGTCGTCGTCGCCACCGCGGGCCTCGGTCGGCCGACTATACAAATTAGTCGAAGCTCGAGCGAGAATCGTCAGTCGATTTATCTGGGCGCTCATTATTCCATAGCACCGGACAATTTAACATACTTGGACGCTCGGGGGGAAACGTTGGACAATATTTTTGTAACGTTATACGTTCCTACAAGTTCCGAGATTTATGAAAATCGTGGGACGATCGTCGAGACTCTCGCAGCGTGCGGGCATCCACAAATGTATGCAATCGAGATAATCGCGAATCGCGTACCAGTTCCGGGATCCCTGTGACAACAGTGATTTCCCAGTCGCAATCAATTCGCCCTTCGAAATGAACTTTGTTTTTAATTCAATTGACGTTTTTCACGTTGATTGAGACGTTGTACGAGAACGAATGTCTCGTTGATTATACGCGAGAACGTGAGACGCGCGGAGATAAGACTGCGTACGGGTGCGTACGGTACACGCGTACGCTCGCCACGATCGCGGGTTCGACACTGGCGCGCGGCGCGCGGCTCGCGGCGGCGCCTGGACCTTTGGTTCTCTGCGCTTCCGAGCAGCGTCGCGACGCCCAGCGGCGCCCCGAAGCAACCCGCGACCTCGGCGACCCACCGGCTTGCCTGCTGTGTCCTTACCCCGTTCACCGACACTGCTCGCCGACTCGTATTCACGAAAAATTCTTATCTTCCGAGTGAAACTGTCGAAACGTACGTTTCGTTTACGACGATTATGGTTAATGCGTTATTTGATCTCTGCTGCTTTATCCATTTTTTAAAGTAATTATACCAATTAGTCTTCCGTTGTATTTCGCGTAACGGTCCACACAGCGGTGACTGGAACTGCGCCTTCGTTTGTTTTCATCGCGGGTGTCGTAGTCACGAGTGACTGGTGCGATCGAAGCAGACGCAGGTATACCTCGCACTTGTTTGGATCGAAATGAAACAAAAGAGCCGTAACTCGTGCGGACGAGAAATACGCGCGAGTGCGAGCGAACGAAACGAATATTTAGCTCTGTACAGCTCTGTATGGCTATGCGGGGAAACAAGGACGACGATGAGATCAGAGGCTGTAGCGGCGGCGTTACAACGAGGAGAGAACGTGCAGGCGTATATTTTCATTAACGACCGTATCAACCCCCCGGTGTCGTGGGGCGTCGCGGAGCTCCCCGAGGCACACGGTCGGATGCTCGGATGCAATCCCCTTGCGGCACACGCCAGGCTCGTTCGCTCCCCCCCTGGCCCACCCACCCTCGCGCTGTTTCCAGCTTCTGGCTGACGTTGGTACCGGCGGTGCGCCGCGGTACAGTCCGGTCGATAAATCTCGATGGCCCATCGTTGTTATTAGCGAGAAACCATCAGAGACGACGGCTGGTTCGAAGCTTGCTGCGTATCTTGGAAATACCATTGGGCACGGTGGTTACGCGTCACCGCGTCACCTCGTCACCGGTCCCGAGGGACCGGTGGTGACCTACGGTGCGTACCCGTAAGGCTGTACCACCACCGGCGACGGAGTCACGAGAGTGACTCCCGCGACGACGACGAGTCACCCGACGACGAGTCACCCGAGTCTGTGTCGGGCTGACGTCATCGACAAACCCGATGTGTGGTTGTCGTGCTCGATTCCATAGATTACAAAACACACACCGAATAAATGTACGGGGGTAGGTGTGACGCACCGGTGATTAGCAGTGACGAGGGTGACGAGGGCTCGTGTACCGAGCCTACCGTCTACCGTCGAGTGGTCCGAGCGCGTGTGCAAGGAACCGCGTTGAAATCGCGTAAGCCGCGAACGCGTCCGTGACTCCAGCGCCTCTACCGGGGCACTCACTGTACAGTGAGACACACCGTGTGCGGCGATAGCAGCGGCAGCTGCACGCAACGAGAAAGCGTCGTTCAAAGCCACCGCCGCCGACTTACCGTGTGTGTGTTCGGTGCATTCGACCGCCGCCTCATCCCCGGTGATCCACGGCAGGGGTGGCGCGGCTGGCGGAGCATGTGCACAGAAACCATGGGGATTATAACGAAAGCTAATTAACGCCCCCTTTTCGGGATACCGCTTTCGGCCTCCCACCCCGCGGATCGACGCGCCGTGTACGAGATATCGCGATATAGGTATCGCCGTGGGGGCCACGACCGAACGCACTCCTGTACTCGTCGCACCGCTGAAACGCCGAACAGCTCGGCCGTGCGGTCACGACTAGCGCACCGTGTGCTCTCCGCCGTTCCGCGAGAATGTCGACCGTTGCCAAAGGATTTCCTTTTGTTTGGAAATTCAACCCCGGCGCGTGCCCACCGATTATTCCCCAGTTTCCCTCTTGCTCTCCCGCGACCATGAAAAACATTTTACCCGATATTTCCAAAAACACTGTCATTAAAGAGAGTTGCTGTTACCGCGCGGCCATGGTCTTCGCTGGCACCAGGTCAAAAATGAAAAGTCTTCGGAGATGGTCACGATCGTCGCCAACGCCTCGACTCCTCGAGCCGTCGGGTCCGACGAGAGGACGTGGTGCGCGAACGAGAGTAGCCACGCCCCGATTCACGCTCGGTAAAGTATCCCGGCCACGACGTACTCGCGTTGTGTTCCGCACCGGAGAAACGCCCTGGCCTGAATTACCTTACGATATTCTTTCGAGATTCCGCCGGATCGTTAACTCCGCCGTTGCGAACGACGAACGGCTCACGGAATTAACGTACATGCTCTCCCTCGTGTTCTTTAACGTAGCTGATGGTGATGAGTGACGAGCACCAGGGCCATCAATTCATCCGGTTAACTACGCTAATCCGATCGGGAAGCACGAGTACCCAGCTTGCAAACTTGTATGAAGGTTCGTCCACGATTGCCATCCAAGCTTTGATATTATTGAATAACCCAAGCCTGATTAAAGCTTGGACCAGCATTGGAAACTAATACTCT
Organism: Odontocolon sp. PSUC_FEM 10030002; assembly: GCA_018906895.1. Classification (NCBI taxonomy): domain Eukaryota; kingdom Metazoa; phylum Arthropoda; class Insecta; order Hymenoptera; family Ichneumonidae; genus Odontocolon; species Odontocolon sp. PSUC_FEM 10030002. Next base: position 9,400 of record JABMBT010043439.1, read on the forward strand.
TTTTCAAGACTCTAATCATGTTTCTTATACGCTTCAAGACAAGGAATCAACTATACCAATTGTATTCGTGAGGCGCGGACCAGTGTGAAAATGTCGCAGCATCGTTATGCAACCGCACGTACCGCACCTTCGAAGAGTACTCGAATTGATCGTGTGGCTGTTGGTCAACGGTCTGTTATGTATCTGGGTCGCTCTCTTTCTCTCTCTCTCTCTCTCTCTTCTGTCGGGGGACGACGACGTTCGTAACTTTGAACGCCGAGAGCGAGACACGCGCCTACCAACAGTGCTAACCACCTCGCACGTTTCTCTCGCATAGCTCAATTTCCCGCAGGGCGAATTAATATTAACTCCTTAATTAATTAATTAATAGAACGAGAGGACGACGGGTCTGAGGGGTCGTAACTCGACAGAATTCTCTCACCGGTGTAGCGGGACGGGAGGCAGAGAGCGAGGGAGAGAGAACTCTGTGCCATCGCACAGTGTAACCAAGCTTCGTTTTTCTTCCCCAAGATTTATATGCCGCGGGTGCGTCGGCGGCTCTGGAACGGTCGCTCGTCGTGTGACGCATCAACGAATCACCGGAATCACTGGTCACGGAGAGAGAAGCTACTCCCTCCCTCCCTCTGAATACAATAATATTCGGCTCATCTATATATATCTCTCTCATCTCGTTTTCAACGACTGCCCTTTGCCGACACAAATTCTTTGTTCGATAATTATGGTACTCGTCGGTAGATCATCCGTCGTCATTCGTTCCTCGTTTTATCCGTCTTATCGACCCCAAAACTTCGTTTTCGGCGCCAACGGTATTCTCTATCCCGCGGGTATCGCAGTCGATAATTTATACCGCAGAGAATCAACGGGAGGATGACCGCACGCGGCGGGCGGTGAGTATCATGGAAGCAAACGAGCCGAGTATCCGAGGGCAAAATCTCGAGATAAAGTGCGACGCGAAGAATACGTCAATGAGAGTCACGGGTACGCCACAACGAGGTGGACCTGCCCATGTAGGTTTTGCCGATCAAACTGAAATGGCCAATACTCAGGCCAACGTTGGAGTAGCAATTATCGACTTTGCAACCTTAGGTCAAAGCTCGACCGAGTATTGACTCCACAATCGTTGGATTGCTAATTTAAGGCCAATACCCGGCCGTGTATTGATTCGCCAATCGTTGGCTTGCGGATTTGAGGCCAATGCTCGGTCAAGTATTGAATCACCAATCGTTGATTTTCAGACTTAAAGCCAATTCCCAACCGAGTACTGACTCACCAATTGTTGGTCTGTCGATTTTAGGCCAATGCTCAGCCGAATAGTCGAGCCGGCATCAAGCTTGGTTTGATTATCGGCCACGCCCGATCACCCTTAATGAGTGTTGACGGAGAATTCCACGAAATTTTCCACTCGCGATTTCGCTACCGATGTAGAGTAGAAAGTAATAAAGGATAGGAGCTGAGAAAAGAGACGAGCGTGTCCCTTAAAAGAACGCGGCGGATGAGCATGCTCATCGTCCTCGTGCGTACGCTCATACAGGTGCCGCGGGCGGAGCATCGATAGAACCGAAGCGGAGAAAAGAAGCCAAGCGGCGGCGGCGGCGGTGGTGGCGGAAAAAGCGAGAAACCCCAAGTCTCGAAGCTCGTAAACTTTTAACGAGGTGGAACAAGCGTTTGGCATCAGGGTCGAACCATCGCCCCTCTCGCCAGCGCAGTCCTTTTTACCAAACAAGCGAGTTGCGAAGACTCTCCTCGAATTGCTTTCAGCCCTCACCGTATTATTTTAACGCGTCCGCATCACGCGACCGACCCAAACAAGTCCGTCCTGCGGTAGGATTGTTTTATCTCTTCTTTCGGACACGAAAACAAAGAGCGTTCTCAGCAATGGCCGATTCGCACACGGCACGCAACCCGAGGCTATCTACCCGCCGAATTTATCTCCCGATTGAGTCTCCAGCAGCCAGACGAACCAGCTCGTAATAATCCACGACGCGTACGTACGCATTACGAGGGTGAATCGAACCGGCCACTACTGATTCAATGGTTCGGCGATGCTCCGGGGAACCGATTTAAAGATCGCAGCTACGTGCGCTCTCACCTGCTAGATTACGCACCAAGCGATACATTTTAAGCGCGATAAATTCGAATTTTATTCAAACACTCCTGCGAATCGATTTTAATATTATTACCCACGGATAACTTATGCAGGCTTGGTCACTCGACAGGAACTTCAGGATGGGACAGACGCCCTCAAGGGTGCCATAAAATATATATATATGTGGCACCCGGCTGACGGAGCGCGTCGATTTTAGAACCGATAAGCTAATCTTTCGCAAGGCGACAACAATAAACGCTTAAAATCCGAAGTCGAGGATATCCATAAATTCATGCTAATCGTAGATGAAAGGTTTATTGTCACTGTTTATTGTCTCTCCTCAAAGAGAAAGCTAGGCTCGAGTCTCCGGAAGGACTTGAGAACACATGGCCCCTGTTCTGGGAAACCTCGACTTCATGCACAGGAGTCTCGTTGCCGAAGCGAACAGCAAGCTACAGTCTCGAGCACCGTTACGAAACCTACCCCGAAATTACGAGACCAAGCGCGCGGAAAAGCCAAACGGTGATTGGCTAACGCGGGGTCTCGACGCTCAGACTACCCTGCTTCGACGGGCCTTCTACCCTCGGAGGAGAACGACGACGCGTCCTCGAGAACACGACGATAGGGTCTTTTGTTCTTACAGCCAGACGAATAGATCAGTTTGTACCAGCTTGGTCCAACTCAACATAATTCTCTATAAATGTCGCATATCCCGCAATGTCGCAGCAATATTAATTCACCACACGGCGCTACGGGCGCTAGTAGTGCAGGTGCGTTGTTTACATCGCGAAGAATTCGTAGCTTCAACGAAAAGCAGTCAATGATTCTGAAATATGTGTCAATGCTATCAAAAACTAAGATCCCAAAGAAAGTGATCCTCGATCCAAATTATTGCCAATAACAATTTTATTCGTCCAAATGAAAAATTATATGCGTTGATATGTAAACTCGAACAATTCTTCGAATTACATTGCATGTCGATATCGGTTCATGAAGAAGTTATTGATGGTATTATTACAAGTAATTTATGAACTTTTCCTTCTGAATCACATGGTCTGAGTCTTTTATTCGAGGTGGTGAATTATTACGTTAGGATGCGTATGAATAAGATTACGAGTAAATTTAATCAAGAAAAATCGAAATCTAATGAGTTAAAAAATAAGAAGCAAAATTTTGTAAGGTAAATGCTCCTATTACTGACAGTTTAAGAGTCTCTCATGCTCCTATTACGGACAGGTTACATATCCCTCACGTCGACGATTGAAAACTTATTCATTGCTACATCTGATAATAGAAGTTCTAAGGATCATTTATCTTA
>JABMBT010043550.1:0-12793 GCA_018906895.1 Odontocolon sp. PSUC_FEM 10030002
TTTTTTCCCAGGCATCGGCCTTCCGTAATCTGTTACTTTCCGTGCTTACCTCTCTCTCTCTCTATCTCTCTCTCAAGTTAGTCGTTGTCCGAAGAACAATATAAAACACGTTCTTGAGGGTGTTGTCGCTCTCTAATTATCGTGATTATTTTCGAACGGTTGATTAATCGTAAGAATTTTTTTGCTTTTTGAGTATTATGTACCGAGGTGCGAAACTGCGGGAGTGCAGTTAATTGCAAAAGAATTGAAGTTATTTTTTGTTTTTTCCACGCGTCCGAGTGGGATGCTCAATGACGATTTACAAAGTTTCTCGGTCACGTACGCAGGAATGCGTTTCAGGAGTGCATTTACTATCTCTTTCATAAATTTCGATATATTAATAATTATTATATTACTTTTGGCAGGAATGTCATAACTACAGTCTTCACCGACGTACCGGGCTCGTCGCGGCGTATCGAACAATCGTATTCGCTTACTTTCGTTGATCGCTGATTATAGTTTTAAAAAAGCTTGATGATCGTGATTGAATTAGCTTATTTTTACTGTAAAGTGAGAAGTGCTTGGTCCTAAGTTGATGGCGAAATTTCGATGAGAAAACACCGCCGGATTGAATTCCTTGGCTTTTTATTACAATCGATATTCATTCGTTTCGTATTTATGACTCGTTCGTTTATTTTTTATCCTTTTCAAATTTTCGATTTTTTTGCCACGACGAGCCGAGTGCGCGGTGACGTAATACTCGTACTTCATTGTAATATGATTTAATTTGCGAAGGCATAGAACGAATTATTAGGAAGGACGTCGTTCATGGATAGACGCTTAATGTTACCGTTTCTTTCATCAATAATAAACGCAATCATATTATAATCAATCGATATTCAATACGTAGCAATGGTATTCGTTATATATACAATATAGCACTGTCAGCGAGGAATCGAGAGGTTTCGTGGTGTCTCTTGGATTCGATAAGTGTTATAGTCACCGATGACAACACTACGAGGACGCGTTGCTATATACAAGTAAAGAATTGTTCGTAAAAACATATATAGGGAGGATAGAGAATGGTTTAATGCCAGAAGTATCACAAAACTTTGCGTTCACGATCTTGCGTAAAAGATCTGTAGTCGGATTTTTTTAGTTTTTTTTTCTTTGTTTTTTAATATTAAAAAGTGCGAAACCTCGCGATCACCCGAAGTGGTCCGGTTATCAAGAATGGAAGGAATACGGTCTATTTTACAAGCCGAAAGTATCGAGTGCTGTTGATATTTGTTTTTTTTTGTTTCATTTAGCGTTTAACAGTGCATTCGACAGTCAGCTACGCGACTCATGTGTAGCTTTATTAGCGGTTACTCTTTTTTTTTCGGATTCACGTATAGTATAGTTATAGTATAATTATCCGTTATTAAAACTAGAAACAATCTCTAATGACTTTGTGAGTAGCTTTGCATAATTAGGCTTTTGAGCAGTAGTAGTCTAGTCACAAGAAGAACTTAACAGTAGGTAGATTGCGCGTCGACCCTTTTTTTTTTAATCATTTTCTTTTTCGACGCGTTCGCGCGAAATATTCGCACGGGGAAGCTTGGATATAACGTCATTATATTATATACTATACTCTGCCGGATTCCAAGCTCCAACGAATCCAGGTCTTACGCGCACTTTGACACCGTTTCGCATGTATCCGCACACACGTAATACGATTATTGACGCTACATAAATTAACAACGCTAAGAAAATTAACATCGAGGGCGATGCTGTGCAGGGTGTTCTCTCGTCGTTGCACCATTCTTCCCGAGGTAGGATTGGAACGTACGAATTATCCTCGATGCAGATGTCTTCAAGGATATTTGGAGTCACGGACACGCGTAATCTTTCAGGGTTTGATCTTATCACCGCTTTTGAAAAAGTATTAAACACACGTCGTAGACGAATAGAAACATGTAAAACGAACCGTACAATCATACACTTACGCGCTCACTCATTCAAACGATCTCATTCACTCGAACTCACGCCGTCGTCCTTTCTTTCCCGGTCTCTATGACTTAGAACTATGTCCGATATATTCGAAATTTTTCGTCTCCTTCTTCGACTCATTATTTCTTTGTTCTTAGGCCGTTCCGGCCAAAATCACGTATTGCATTATGTAGTAAGCAATTCGTGTTTACTGGTAAAAGTTTGCCCCGCTTGTATTTATGGTTCGACAACATGAATATTTTGTTTACCGCAGACCTCATAGTCAACGTTAAAATTTCTCGTGATCTCTCGATCAATCTTGTATGAGCTATCCGAAAATTCCTGCGGTCAATTGAAACGTCTTCGGTTCATCGAAAGCCTTGATCGCGATAATGATCCTTCGGTCAGTTTACTGGCTGTGAAGTCGTCCGGTGGGCGGTTTAACCTGATTGTTTCCGACCTTCGGTATCGCTCCAATGATCTTGACGCGATTCTGCTGTTGCTGCTGCTGTTGTTGTTGCCGCGTATCGCAGAATTGCGGTGGCGGAGCAAACACGAGCTCGTTATCCGCTCCGTTGCTCGCCGAGGGACCCGCGTTGAATTCGGGTGGCGGTGGGACAAATAGATCGTTGTTTTGTTCTTCGGCATCGGCTTCGATCGGTGGTGGCAATTGAGCGAGACTGACCGCGTGCCTGGTCAGCATTCCGCTGCTGTAATTCATCCTTTTTGGATTATTGTTCTCCTTGTCAGCGATCATCGATTGACCGTTCTCGTTTCGCGTTGTGTCGTCGAAACCGGTTGGTGGACCTACGGGAACATCTTGATCGGAGCTAACGCCGCTCGAGCTGTTGTCACCGTCCTCAACGAGCTGCTGAGTTTGCTGATTCAGCAAAAATTCATTCGGATGACTCTTCGAGGATTTTAGCTGAGTCCTGACCTTCTGAATTTCCTCGACGCTGAACGAGTGAGGCAATGAGCTGCTTCCCGATGAACTGCTCCCAGATGCGTTCGAGTTACCGGATGTTTCGCGAGTTGACTCGAGTTTTTCCCTGGCCGCGGCCTTCTCGAGTTCTTTGGCAATTTCCGACTCGCCCTCGTCAGTTTCTTCCTCTTCCTCATCGTCGTTCTCCGACTCGGAAAGACTGTAGTCCGGTTCGGGTATCGGCGGTGCTGCGACGCTCGATGAAAGATTCGTAACCGAGGAACTAGCGCTTATGGATTTCTTCTTTCTCTCACGTATCCCGGCTATGCTGTGACTCCGGTTAGTCTTGAGCGGCTGAGCGTACTGATTGTTACTGCCCGAAGCGTTTCCGGTACCGACCGATGCTGCATTTACGTTCGCAACGCTGTTCGAACTTTGCTGACCGTTCGACGGCTTGAATGTCGCGTTGTTCGGTGTTCGAAGACTGTGAGACTTTCTTATGTGAGGTCCCGTTGAGTGAGCGGGTAAACTTCGCGAACGATATCCCACGGTCTTCGCATCCTCGGGCGACGCATAAAGCTTGGCGCTGTTCGATGGCCGGAAACTGGACATCACACCGTAACCGCCTTCCGACGATGCCGCTGCCAATTCTAGACAATAAAATTCACGAAAATATGAACAGCGTTCCTTATACGCGAGTTTTAAAATATTTAGTTGATCCGACGATGGATACCTTTGACCTGTTGAATGTGAGCCATGTTATCATAAACCGAAGATGGAGTCACCACGTCCGGCGCGTTTGGTCCGACGTTGACTTTGACCACTTGACCAACGGGCGGAGGCGGCGGAGGATGATTCGGTGGTGGCAAACCGTTCCTTCCGATCAATGCATTCACGTCCTCTTGACTACGATGTCCTTTGGCCCCGAGTATAGCCGATTGTGCTTGAACGTTGAGGTCCGGCGTGCTGTGGAAGTCTCTGTGGAGATCCGAGCCACCGCCGAGACCACCGAAAAATCGAACCCTCGAGCTCGACTAGAAGGGAAAGCCGAAAAAGTTCAACAAGGCTCGGTAAGACCGCCGCGGAACAGCGGAGAATGGCGTGCTCTCGTGTCGGGCTTAGCATGAGATGAAAATTCGATGACATCGTGATAAGAGGATCGTGATAAGAAAAATGTGTTTCCAACATAAACCACTACGTTTTCGTCAACCGGAAAGGGTAGTCGGAGTTGGACGGGAGGAAGCGGATCATCGTTGCAGGTTCATATATTGTTATCTTATATAATTATAAATACAACCGTTATGTAAAGCGTGAGTAATATTAAAGCCTTCGGTGTGTTGTTTTCGTTAGTACAGAAAAAATTCGTTTCGTTTTGAACTTTCTCTTTCTTTCTTTCACTACTAGTCACCTGATGTCATGCTAAGCTTTCGGATGATCTGTAAATTTAACGTATTATCGGTCAGTAATACAAGTAGTCCTCATCCGCCTGCCCTTGTCTGCATATGCGAGTTCTGTTGCACGTTCTGTGTGCTGGCTTTCGCGGGCACTACAACAAACATGCGGACAGTCACCATTACCGGGGGGTTCGTGCATTGTCAATGAATGATTCGCGTGTGTATGACATTTTTCGTCACGGTGAACACCTGAAAGTTGTCGTATTCCCACTACGTCGCTGATTTGCAGAAAATGATGATGATTATTTGTATACATTAGAAACCACGCGAGACCGCTATTCGATTAGAACAAGCAATCAATAGCGGAGGACTTGTTACTATAGATAATAATCAGGAACGGTAAAAAGTCTACGGAGTCAACGTTAGCTATAAGACCAGGATTAAGAGCAATGAAGTAATTGCCGGAGCGACAATGCGGAACAATGATTCAGCGATTCGAATTGATCGGAGCAAACCACACAAAAAATATAAGAAAAAGATCCAACAAGATTTTAATAAAGTCGTTAAGTTGATTTCCAAAAAAGTCAGCGTACTCGCGTTACTTTTCTTACTTTTCCCTTTCGCTTCATTTCCGCTACGCTCGCATAGACCCTGCCGGTCTTGGCGGGCGATGACGGATGTGATTTAGTCGCTTGGCCAGTCTGAAAGTGAGAACTCATCATGGAGGAGCCGTACTGGCCACTAGCGCTTCCCTGTTGACGTTGAAACAGTTCCTGTAATCGAAGCAATGCAGATGCTCGAGTCTTCGAATGGATTTCGTGCTTCGCCGACAAACATTCGTGGAGGACGTTTTCTTTTTTTGTTTTTTGCGGATGATTAAAGCGCAATCTCGTATTCGTGCGAGCGGGTGCTGGTTGCAACGAGCGACGACTTACCTCGAGTTCGGCAGCTGTTATCCTACTCGAGGTTGGCCTCGATCGAATGCTCGCGGTTCTCGGCTGTACCGGAGTATTCTGACCGGTGTTTGGTCCCGTCGATGACTGCTGGGGCAAATGAATCGATTCGGCACTACTAGATTTTCCTCCGGTTGAAGTGATATCGTCGCGATCGTCTTTCTCGCCGCCGCCTTCTGTAATAAACAGCCCATAGAGCAGATAAAATTGAGTGCAGCACTGATATCCCGACGGAACGATCAAAAGACATCTTCTGTTCTTACCTAATCCAGCCACCATCGATCTAGCCCTCGCACGACCTACGCTCAATGTTGTTTTAGGATCTCTCCTCGGTGGCAGAGGCGCCGGCGATCTTCCCAATGTTCCGCTCATCGGCACATTGTTGCTGCCTTTTCGCGGCAATGTTGCGTATTGCCTTTGATTCGGCTGACTAGTCGGCAACGCCGCTGCAGATTGAGAATTCGGAAGACTCACGACCGGCGAGACGACGGTCATCCTCACCAACTCTCCTGATCTTCTGATCAAATCGACAACGTGCTCGTGAGACGCGGTTGTCACGTCTTCGCCGTTGATCTGAAATTTCCAAAAATTTAGCGATGTATACATAAGACCCTTGATTAGAAAATTCGTACAACACGCAAAATGAATTCTTACTTGAATGAGAAAATCGCCTTTCCGGAGTCCAGCTAGATCCGCTACGCCACCCTGATCGACATCGTCCAGATACTGGAGCGCTGGATACCTGGACGATGGCGTCAACTCCATGAGGGGTGAGGTCGCTTTGGCACCGCGAAGAACGAAACCGAAACCTTTTCTCGATCTATGAAGAACGACCGTCCGTGGTTCGGCCGTGACCCTGTCACATAAAAAAAAGTAAATTGTTTAATGATGAAAAAGATCCGTCACTCCAAGAATAACCCGAGAAATTTCCGTCCATCCTGGTTGACTTACGGTTTCTTCAATCTTGGCGCAGTAGCGAAATATTTGTGTTGAGATTCCCGGCGACCCAGGACTCGATTTCGACCTTCCCTAACGATTTGAGGACCCAGTGGAATATTGGTATGACGAAGACGTACTTCTTGAACGCAATGAGCGGGAAACAGACCGGTGCCCTGTCCGCGAAGTACTCCCTCCAAGAGACCGCAGTCTGTCGCACCAGTGACTGGGACAATAGCGTAATTGGACGGTAAGAATAGATTCTGTTTTGTGCGACAGATCTTTACGTTTTTTATTTAACTCAATCTCATACCTTCGAGAATGTCTCCTTGATTAATGGTGAGGTGACCGGCAATACCGCTGCTATAACTCTCAACGCATACGACTGTGGTGCCGGGAATGGACAGGGAATTGGTCGTGTCGGATTGGGATGTGCCGACGCCGGAGCTGTCGCTGATGACGTCCGAGGCCGTGTCGCCGAGACTCTTGTCTGTAAAATTCAGGCGTTCACCGATCGTTAGTGACAAACTCGAGTGATCGCTACGAGTCATCGTTTGCCGCATGGAAGCGCGGTTCGGTCTAAATAAAAAAAAAGATTTCTAAACGAACTCGAAAGAAGAAATAAGAGAAAAAAAAATAAAGAGTCAGAAGCTATGAGTTCCATCTAATCGCGAAACTGCTTTGACGACAGTCCATCGAGCTGGTTTCTTCTCATTTTATATTTTATACATTGCGCATGCTAGCACACTTTTTTGTTATTTAATATAATTGTTTATATTGCAGAACGATATTTTATGAGCTTTCGGCAAAATTCCATCGATCAATCGACCAGCCATTTACACGAGAATAGATAGGAGGGCCACGATTAAAACATCATCAGCACGTTTAGAATAATAATTCGATTCAACACTCGGACAGCTATTATCATAATATGTTTTTTTACAACATCCCATTTATAGATATCCATAAAATATTTCAAAAGACAAATCATCTTCCGTAAATCGTCCCTGTTAAAATTGATTTTTGTTGCGGCTTCTATGACGTCCTTGCGATGTAGATATGCGACTTGTCCTCGCATCCCATGTTGACGATAAACTTTCTTACGGTTGTTTATCTATCTTCGCTTTCATTCCCAATGAATCTTCCGGGAGTCGCAATCCGGAGGACACCCGAGGGATCGGTAGTCTTCCTCGCGAGGGCGGTTCGACGGATGAACAAGCGTCGACGTGGATTTAAAAAAAAAAGATGAATAAAGACTTGTGTACCTGTGACGATGCTGGCCGAGTCTTCGCCGGAGGGCTGATTGCTGCCTTCGGATAGGCTGGAACTAGCCGAGCTGAATGGCGCGAGGCTTCGGCTGCTCGGCGATGGCGATGGTGGCATCTCCATTGTGCGCCCGTGAATGTCCAGACGATGCTGCAACTCGATACGGTGTTCGTGCAGCCTCGTCAGGCCCTCTATTCTTAAGTTCTGATAGTGCTCGGCGGCCGGTGATCTTGAAATCGTTCATGGGAGGGTATGTTGAAGAAACGTTGTTTTTTTTTGCGAGATAAGCGTAAATTGTCTTTGCTACATCGGGCAGTAATTCGTGACACAAAAGGCGAAGAAATGATTAATATCTCTGACGTCTGTAATTCAACATCGTACAAAGTTCAAAAAAAAAAAATTTAAGACTTTATTTTTTTCCCCATTCGCGATTCCCTTTTATAAGAATTCATCGAGAATTCCTGCCCGTCTCGGAATCCCGAGTTTCTCGAGCAAAGACAGTTTATGCTTACCTCGCTGTTGGATCCCTGAGGGCACCGGGACTGTGATATTCGGACGGTAGTCGGTTAAGGGTGTTTTGTAGGTGTTCGCTCCTGCTCAAGATGGGATGATGACCACTGGTCTGGTCCTGGTGCTGCTGTTGTTGTTGATGAGCTCTGCCCGTCGATCCCATCAGATGCTGTTCGGACGGTATTCTCTGGAGCGTGACACAATCGGCACGAGCCTGCTCCATGGACGGCACTCTATTCAGGTTGCTTTGGTGAGACTCAGTGCGCGTTATACTATTGTTCGAATACTGTTGTTGTTGCTGTTCCGTGGACGGAACTCTGCTTAGAGACGAGTACTTTTCGGTGGACGGTGTTCTGCTCAGCGTACCCGTCGTCGGGTACTGTTCCGTGGACGGTGCCCTGCTCAGGCTTCCTGTAGTCGAATATTGTCGTTCGGCGGACGGCGTTCTGCTTAAAGTACCCGGGTTCGCATAATGCTCGCTATTCGGTGGAATTCTACTCAAAGTTCCCGTCGAATATTGTTGTTGTTGCTGTTGTTGTGGTTGTTGTGTTTGTTGCTGTTGTTGTTCGATATTGGATGTGAGTCCGCGGTTCGCGTTACTCGTATACTGTTGTTCGATCGTCGTAGTCGTTGAAACTCTGTTCAACGTTCCTGTTGAATACTGTTCAACGATCGGCAACCTGCTCAACGTACCAGACGGATACTGATCCACCGAGATAGTTCTGGTGAGGGTACTCGTGCAGGACGCCGAGGCTACGATGCTTCCCTGATGTTCGCTCGTGGATGGTATCCTCGTAAGGGTGCCCAGATTGCTGGCCGAACAGCTCGTGGTCATTCCACCGAATGCCACCGATCGTCTCTTCGGGTTGTAGCGTGGCGGCCCTTTAAACGGTACTGCAAAATTCGAGGTTGCAAGGATAAGTAAAGAAAGGATTACTTAGCCTTACAAGGGTCCCCACGTGTGTAAACTCGGAGTCTGCATTCCACGAAGGTGGATTTCCAAGGTACCAAGAGAATTCAAGGCACCGCTGTACTCGCCGTCTCACGAAGATAAATAAATGCTAAAATGTGCTACAATTGTGATATAGATAAAACGATCGTTATTAAGTTTATTACAATTGTAGTACATTTTATCATTAATTTATGTCCGCGCCATTTGAATGCCGTGGCGTACATTATTTTCATTTATCATCTGCACTTGAATTTTCTTGGACCCTCGGCCTTCAACCGTCGACTACCGAGTTCGTGGTAACCGTGTGCTTGTACATTCTCATCATCCATTTTTTTTCATCCGTTACACAATAAATCATACCATTATCAAGATTACTACGTGAAAACTCAATGTGTTTAATTTACCATATCGATTGTTATTTTCTTTTTACCACACGTCAGCCACCAACCACACCCCTTACTCGTGTAATAAGTATAATACATAATACGCAGCAGTGTATCGTGATTATATACGGATCAATGAATTAATCATTATATAATAGCACAACGACGATTACTTTGTTAGTGGTAATTTACGAAGCGGTGAAGCACACACACGCACACCCACATATCGCAATCTCACGCGGTTGTATCAGTTTCGTTGGATACAATTCGAGCGATACGAAGGATGATTTAATCGATTCTGAATAAATCGCAGGATCGCTCGATCCCTCGTACGCTCGTCAGCATATTACAATGTGCAGAAGAGGTTCTCAGATAGAATGCACGCGTTTCGCGATCCATCGAAAATTTATCAATCTTTCTTTTTTTACCGAAATTGACCTACAATATTAATATTTTATGTGCGGTTTTTGTATTTTCGCGCAAACGTCGATGGACCGCGACGCTTACTTAATGACAAGTGTTTCGTAATGAGTCTACCAATCGAGCTAGTATTTTACAAGTGTCGTACAAAAGAAATATTGACCCACTCGAGCGAGAAACTAAGACGAAATAATAATGATAAAATACCACGAGAGACCATGTACCGCCGCGAGAATATTCCGAGTCATTCGGAAGACTCTATCCCAGAAGAAAAATCGTGAATTGCCAAGAACGTCTGAAATCCAGCGTCCGGTGATTCCAGTAATTCGATTTTTTTTCTTTTTTATTTTCACGACTCTTTACGTATTTCTCGTAATCGTTCTTCGAATACCGACAGATACACGTGCGTATTCATCCACAGAAAAACCATCACCATCATCAAGCCACCCAAAGATACATTACTATTTTATTAAAGTATACTATTCCGCGCAACGAGCCCGAGGCATTTACTTCCTCGTGCTTTTCCACCACAACACACCGGAGATCGATCGATACCGATATCAGTCGGCGAACGACGACGACGACGACGACGACGACCAAAGACCAAGAATACGACGATCGGACTTCGATACACTCTCTGCAACCTTCTCTATACGCCTCACTACGTCGCGTCTACCGCGTTTCTATCTCTACCTTCGGATACCTCTAACGAACATCTAACGAGTATGCTAAAAGCGTGCACGTGCTCATGCTCAAGCTGATACAGCATGCGATATATAATAGTATGTGTATAAAGAAAACCATTCGGTGATTGGTCATTCGAGACATCAGTTATTGGCATCTCTTCATCTTTTTCCATCTAACACGTTCCTTAAGACATTGTCTATAAAATGACCAATCACTGATCGTTGACCATCGACTGTATCGCTTAAGTTACGCACTACAAATGCTATTACCACGACAACTACAGTACTGTACTATGCAGATATATACAGCGTTGATGTGTACAGTACTGTATCGTTGTAGTATAGAAAATGTAGTATCTACGGGGGTTCCCCCTCGATCGATTCTCCGAGAGGTACCGGCTCGCTTGCGCGCGCCTGTACTATCTCCGTAAAATCTCAAGGGAGTCACGTCGTCGTACGTCAACGTCAATCGGAGCTTTTCGCTGAGATCTCGTTCTTCCTTCGCCTCAAGCTCAGGAGTGAGACAGGACGAAGAAGACACAGCGAAACTTGAGAATCGAGACGAAAGCGAGCGCGAGTTTAGTTCGCCAACTGCGAATAACGGATACTCCGATGTAACGGAGAAAGCCGGAAGACGAGTATCGACATTAGCTTTGTTATTTTCTTTCAATCGCAAACAACGAACCCGTGTTCGACGAAGAGTTCTCGTTAGATCGGTACATGGAAAATCGATGTCCTTCGCGATTCTGTCCATCAGTCAGTCCCTTCGATGTGTTTCCGTAATTGTCTCTCTTTCTTTATCCGATTCTTTCTTCTATTTGTATTTTGTTCTTTTTTTCGCACTTACCAACTTCTTCGGGTTGATAGTTTTTGATGACTTCAGCGAGTTCCATGTTTCCCGCGATTACCGCAACTTGATAGGGTGTTTGATTAGCGTAATTCAAGCTGTCTTTTTGTGCACCTCGAAACAACAATTGACGAATGCACGAAGAGTCCGTGTTGTTGACGGCGCACACGTGTAAAGGAGTATTTCCGGATGCGTTACGCGCGTTCATGTCAGCTCCGTAGAAGAGAAGATGATCGAGATGTTGGACCAGATTGTTGCGGCAGGCCTAAGATACAACAAATAATTCAATCGATAAACTTTAAGCCTTAAACCTATTAACTTCAATATTTATTTACATGGATCAAACGAAAATGCATTCTATCAACTTTAGGTTTGTGATCACAATTCTTCTCTCGCGTAATTCTGTACAGAATATTTTCAGTTCAACAGTAATTTTTATAAACAAAATTTAATTAGAACATCACGATATACGGAGCACGTCTGTCCCATTAGGAGGGGATCCTCGAATAATTAATAACGGTTTTATCCTTACCTGATGGACCTCCTGCCAACCCTGAAGATCCTGAGCTCCGATAGTCGCGTGATCGTGAAGCAGAGTCTCGCACAGCATCGGATCCGTCTTGTAAATGACACTGTAGTAGAGCGGTGTCAGTCCTTTCGTATCTTTGTAATTGGGGCTTGCACCGAGCTCGAGAAGTGTCTTGACGGCTTCGAGACTGTTTCTCTCGACGGCCCGATGCATCGCCGTGAGACCCTCTTTCGTTCGGTAATCAAGAAGCGCACCCCCGTTAACCAGAGCAATTATCACTTTAGAAGGTTTCTTCAGACTGGTTGCGAGTGTCAGTGGAGTTTCTGTAAAAATACAACACCAAAAATTCAGCAAATTCCACAAAGCAAAACACATGAAAAAAGTATCGAATATCTATCAATTTTCTTATCATTTACCTCCGGTTTCCTGACAGTGGAAATTTGGATCGAGCCCCTTGCTGCACATCTTCGCAATCTTCTCGACTTGACTGTTAGCCACGTAATCGAGCAATCTTCGTAAATTCGTTCTCGTATGCATAGCCTTGAGTTGTTTCTCATCCAGATGCAGCATCTTGTACACCCGTTTCTTGTACTTGAGCTTTAACAGTAAAGATAAGAAATGTAAGTGGACCGGTGATTAGTCGTATTCCCGTACATTCTAATTTCCAATCCTAGTTTTAATGACTCTCGTAAAAAGCATCGGTAAACGGATGACTTCATATTTCCTTCCCCCCCCCGTTCGCGATACCTGCGGCTAAAAGTATAATGATAGCGGAGAGATCGCGGTCTCGAAAGTCCGTGATCATGGTATTTAATAAAAGACTCGCCGAGTATTCTCGTCTGGTTAAACATCGTTCTCTCTGGGGTGTCACAAGATAATTAGCAATGCAACGCCGCGACTGAGTGAGTCTTTATAAAGTCACTATAAACAAGTTCTTTCCAACAAATTTACCGCTCATTCACTCAATCCCTCATTAACTTAAAACCAGAGGACTCTAAAACCAAGTACAAAATGTTTCGATCAATCTAACCGAATCCATAAATAA
>JABMBT010043661.1:0-12789 GCA_018906895.1 Odontocolon sp. PSUC_FEM 10030002
CTCATAATATCCTTGGCGGAAGGGGGAAAAAATAAAAATATTATGAACACCACCTGAATTCAGGCAGGACTTACTCCTTAATTTCGATTCATAACAGATAATGATCAAAGAAGAGAGTCTAGTAATTTTTCCGATAAAATTCTCTCCCTGTGTACAGTGCGGTTAATCGGGGTTAAGATGCCTATTTGGTAAAAAATGATGTATATGACAGCAGAAAGTAAGGTTAAGACATAAAAAATCACTGAAGTGCGCTGTAAATTTTCTGCCCTGTCCTATGTTTTTTGTTTGTCAGTACAATCATTTTTACCCGGATAGACGGTATGTCCCAGCTTTATCGAACTGGTACAGTAATTTTTAAGGATCATTCTTCTCCGTGTAGGCGTTCAAAATTTTGTCACCATCATATTTGGAAACCCTACTTTCATTCTTAAATTAAAGATCGATGCTTTCCTGAATAAACAAGTTTGTATCTGTTACAGCGAAAACTTCCAAGCTCACCACAAGCAGAGTTGCCCTACTTTGCGAACATCCTGAACAGTTACACAGACCCACACATGTGGGAAGTTGCGTTGACGCAGTTTGTGGATAGATTTGTGGGTGGGTGTCGTAACGTCGTCGATAAAGTTGGTCAGGCATCGGATCTTGGTTGCATATCGATGGCAGAAGCTGAAAGGGATGTCGGCGTAGCAGGGCGTATGGTATACGAGAAAGCCTTCACGCATTGGTATAGGTTCCAGGTAACTCGGCGACAGAGTGTGGTGAGAGTGTCGAGCGTCGCGAACGTTCAGCCAAGGCAAATGTGTCGGAAGTGACGTGGCCAAGCGTTATCTTCGTCGGAAGAGCATTAGCTCGCCGGAAGTGACAATTTCCGATCGCAAACGTCCCTATTGATCCAACTTCCGGTCTTTGGATCACGAAGCTATAACCCAGCCGAGTCGACGTTTCACGGCTTGACTGCCCAACAACGAATGATCTGGCTCCGCTGTTTCCCACACAAGCTCACAAAGCCATCCCTACAATTCCGTTCACACCAACTTATGTATCTTTGCTGACATTACTATAAGAAGGTACAATAGGTGCTTCCATTTTGTGACATTTCTTTTATTTTTGTAACATTTCTACCATCTGAAATTTCAAGATGTCGGAGGGTTGGGGAAAGAGGCTTTTCTGTAAGTAAGTTCAACGGCGTTTCGAAGCTCTAATAGCCAAATTATTCGAGGTTAAAGTTGGTAATGCGAGTGCGATTCTGTGTACGGGAAGCCACTCGGATCCTCGGTTATTAGCATAGCCAGCTCGTTGGGCACGGGCTCACACGTTGGCCCCTTTTCTCCCACCAGCAAACACCACCACCATCAACCAGAAGTCACACACTTGCTTCCACTCTGTCGTATTCGTTCCTTTACCTTCGCTTGTACGCACGGATGTTCCTACGGGGACCCATAACTGCCTAATAATGCCTCGTTTCCTTATATCACGCTTAGCACGAGCCAGCACCACCGAGCGGTACAAACTTTGTTAAACTATTGTTATTTTACAATACGATGCACTTGCCGTGCTGCGGGATTGGCTACAGGTCGATTCTCTTCAATCTTCCTGGCACGTACTTTTCCTCCAGCAGTAATACGTACGATTCGTGCCTCCGGCGTTAACTGCAAGATGCGAACCAACTTGTGTTTTCTGCTGAAATATGGAATTGTGCCTGTAGTAGTTAAGGTACTCTTCGAAAGTGGGTTTCATTTTAATAAATGTTTAGAAATCATATTGAGAATCGATCCAGTTGAAAACGGATGAAGGTTATGGAAGTTATCATCATCGTGACACGATGATAGCTTCAAGGATCGATTACCGGTCTTTTTGTGAAGAAGAATATTTTATGGGAAGACATGTGTTTTCTTATAAAATATGGAACTGTATTTTCAGTAGATGAGATCCTTCCTAAAAGCGAGTACTATTATAATAGATGTGTTGAATTGTTTTGGGAATCGATTTTACGTCTTTTCTTTAGAAACTATAAATGACACAGTCCACCAAGGCGAAACGGGCATTGTGTAGAAGAACAAAACAGACACAAGCAAAATGTTGGGCCAAGCTATCATATTTCAGTGGCTAATTCTGCCCTACACTCACCTAAGCTATCAAATATAACCTCCGGTCTAAAAAGAAACTGAAATGACGATGCAGTGCTGATTTACTTGGAAATATATTCCAAGTGCACGTTGGATGACCCTATATTAGATTAGTACCAACATGTAAGTAGGAAAGTCTGACTGTTGGATGGCTTGATGTTGGTTGGTGGGAAGAAAGACGAACGGGGGTACAGACGGTGCTTCATATAATCAAGTGGCTAACCATGGCTGATTCATGACCGCGCCGTAAAGCCACGAAGAGCCAAGCCGACGATAGAGTACTCGCGTTGCTGGTGCAGCTATACGGTAGAAGTGCACGGCTGCGCTAACCGCGGTTCGGCCAAGTGTTCTCCCGCGAGCTCTTTGAGTATGAAGTCCGTGGTCCACCTTACCACCTGCACCTGGTTGTAACATACCTGTGCCACCACACACCAGTATTCTCTCTCAGGTATTAGTGGGACCAAGGGTAGCATGGTTGAAACGTTGCATAACACCCAGCGAGAGAGGAGCCACTAGCTCTTACACGTTGGTTCAGACACCGCTGAAATTGGGTTAAGACGGCACCTTCGGGATCACTTCCTGCTTATCTCACCGGGGAGCTTCTTCTCCATTCTCCACCACGACCTGGTATACCTCTAACCATCACCTACTCAATCAGTCTCTATTTCGGTACGATTCCACCACGAGTCTTTGCCAATTGCAATCTACCTGGGTGGGTAAGGTTTTATTTATTCTTCCACGATTCAATAGAAAAGAATCAGGGAAAAACCTTGATCCCTTGAAAGACGTGGAAATATCTTGACCCTTGATACTACTTCAGCCAATGCCCAAACAGTGATGGGATTCACCACATAACTATTATTCTTTTTTCGATCGAATTCCTATTTACTTCTCATGACCTTGTCCGGACCTTGGAATTCACTAAAGTCAACCCGGTCAGCGATAGCTATGAAAACACAACCCAACTTGTTTTGGGTTGCCTAAAAAGGATCCCAAGGTTATTAAGTACAGTGCGTCATGACTAGTAATCAGAAACATGCGTGTTGTAATAACACAATCAGAGAGCAAAGAGGACACAGTGAATGAAATCAACAAGTGACGGTTATTTCATTAAATTTAAACTATACGGATGTGCGAAAGTGATGTTAATGTTAACATCGAAATCTATATTGCACATGGGACCCGATGCAACGATTTTCTGAAACTGCCGGTTGAGCTGGATTTACATCATTTTTATTAATACTGTGGGAAACGGGCGTTCGGTTATTGCGTTGGGTGCACGCTCTTTCCCTACAATTCTCGTTCGCCTGGTTGCGCTTGCTCGCTCGCCACTTGCCCTACAAACGATCGAAATCAACACGAAGGTTCCACCGCGGTTACAGGTAATTCCGACGTACGTAAATCATTGAACAATGGCAGGAACACGAGCAAGTCAGGTCTTTGCGTTGCAACGGTACGACAATGCAACTACGTACAACGAGTTAAGATCGAGGCGTACGTCGAGGTTGGCAATACATTGGCCAGGTGAGGTTAACGTTTTGAACTCAATCTTAACATCGGTTAACCAAAGTTAAAGGTCATATTTTAAATTTGAACACAACTTAAAATAACATGAATTAAAGAAGAGAAAATTAGAAAGCTACGTATGAAAGTAAGTCCAAGTGGAAAATTAGAAAGCCACGTATGAAAGTAAGTTCAAGTGGAAATATGTTGATCCTACCTTAACCTATACCAGTACCTTTCTCTGCCCACGAACTGCTCCCAAATAAAAATAAGTATGTAGTTTTGAATTTAGGCTTTCAAACATATTCAAGTTGAAATTTGGGACCTTCGCAATAACTCGTAAGGGCTTCGTTCACCCTGCTTTAACCCTTAATTGTTCGTAACTGGTAACAAATACCTACTGCACACTTAAACGTGGATCCTTATGATAATATTTGAAGTTACCTTCTAGAGTAGATAAAGAGGTTCAAAATAGCCTAATTAAAAGTCAAAAAGCATCAAGTACTAGAACCAAACCCTCTCGTAAGCCTCAACTAATTACTAATTTCTGACATCAATTATAGGTTAATTGAGGGTAAACAAGGCTCTAACAGGTTAAACTAAATGACAAAAATGTCTCTTCCATTGGTACAAAAAGGCCAATCCTAGCGATAACAAAGCTACACCACTCATCACTCTCTCAATTTATTCATGGGCAATGCGAAACAGATCCTCGATAAAATTGGATAATATGAAAACGATCTATCTTTTCACCGATACCATCATAATATAAATCGCACAAATACATATTTGTTTACTTCGCTTCACGATGTATCCAACGAATGACTTGATAATCTCATCAGTCAGTAATGGAACATTCGACTAACACCGGTAACACCATCACCAGGAACAAAAGCTGTTGTGCCGTCGAAAATTGAGCCGTCGAGTCGAATCGACGCGTTTATTCATCGCACCTCTCCCGGTTCTCGTCTTTTGCCCGAGAGAGACGGAACATAAAACCGTCAGAGTACGAGATAGAGGGCGCTGTAGGAAAAGCGGGGAAGAGAACGACCGCGCGATATTCGCGTCCGACACGGGAATTACAATTACATCTCGTAAATAATTTATACGGAGCCGCGGGGTGCGCTTGGTTGGTGGCGCTGGTGGTGTTGGTGGTGTAGTCGAGAATCGAGTGGGATGAGAAACGAATGGATGGAGGGGGGAGTTGGCGGTCACGATGGGAGATGGGAGACGAGACTCTGGGTGCCCAATGGTACGTATACGATACGTCCTGCCCCGTTTTTGGTTCCGTTGGCTTCTGCTGGTTGTACCTGCTGGTGTTGGTGATGCTCATAGTGGTGGTGGTGGTGGCGCTGGTGCTGGGATCCACCGGTACGTGGGGAACTGGTAGCCGGGTCAAATTGCAACAAATTAACCGCGTTAATCACCCTCGCGGCCTGGCCGCACTTTTGCCCTGGCAAAGCTCACACGGTCTCACCCCGATGGTAACCAACGCCATCGAACCGTCCCGCTTGCTATATAGCTAACTTACCCAACGCCAACTTTTATCCCCTCTCCCGTCACACCTACCCCTCTCAACCCCTCATCATTCGTTGTTCTCCTCGTGCCTAGTAGACGCTTCTTTTTCTCACTTCCATTAATCCAATTCGCATAAAGTTACGATCTTTCGACGTTTTAACTTTCGATGCTTCTTTTATTTTTATACGGAGAATGAAAGAGGGGTGGGATATCTGTGTGCGAATCGTAGTAATTTACGATGGTGTAGAACCAACAACTTACAGCTTTATATTATTTTATAGATTTCTGTAGGGACGGCATTCTTTGGTTGGATACCCTAGCGATATCGCATGAGAACACAAATTCTTTTTTTTTTGACAAAGTATGTGGGCGAGATAGTGCTTTGAAGAATTTCGATCGGTCCAAGAAGACACTTGGATTCGTCTCGATATCCAGCCTTACTTGACCGTAAATACTGAATTGTGGAATGTACGATACTCCATCAGATATGAACTTTCTAGATTTTCTACCCTCGAGACAACTTTGCTGTTTCCAAAGGAACGCGAAATAGAAGCAAGATGCCAAACGACTGATCAATAAAGTGTTCCATTTTTTTCGTTCGTAAAATAACATATAAATTTATATAAAATCATATTGTATTGATGAATGCACGGTGACAAAATCAAATATCTTATAAATGAATGAATGGATAATTATTTACGAATATTCGATATTATTGATGAATTTACTATCGATTTTCGCACCAATAATATTAATTTTGGATTGATTTTTTTCTGTAAATTTGGATATCAATATGAAATAATATGTGTCGAGGTTTCCCAAAGTCACAACGGAAAGTCGTGAAACAGCTCGGTGTATATTTAGACATTTTGTTCTTGCCTCAGTTGTTCACTTCGACCACAAAGATTTGAGATAGAGTGAGATAGTTAGTTCCGGAACAACATAGCGTTAGCGTACGAGAGTTGGGTCAGACTGAGAAGAGTACGAATGCGGAGGCTGGGAATTAGTTGGATTAGATAATGCAGGCACGAGCTCGACCAACGAACTTCCGGGTGCGAAACTCTGGCCACGGAGTACCGCAGAGATTCCCAAAATTCTAGAGAAATTACGGAGAGAACCGAGAGAGGGCCAACGAGACTGTACTTTCAGCCGGTGGTCTCTACCGCAACGTATATCTATAAGATCTGACTCCATCGGTGCCATGTAAAAATAACATATGTCAACATAGCACATGTCATAATAACAAAGCTCAACATAGCACATGTTACAATAACAAATGTCAACATAACACATGACAAAATAACAAATGTCAACATAGCACATGTCAAAATAACAAATGTCAACATAACATATGTTAACATAACACATGACAAAATAACATATGTTAACATAACATATGACAAAATAACAAACGTCAATATAGCACATGTCAAAATAACAAAGGTCAACGTAGCACATGTCAAAATAACAAAGGTCAACGTAGCACATATGAAAATAACAGATGTCAACATAACACATGACAAAATAACACCCGTCAAAATTACACATGTCAATATATAACACACGTCGAAAGAACACATGTTAACCACGCGTGTTGTTTTGACCCTATCTTATTTTTTGTTATTTTCAACTGTAACATTACAAACAAGTGTCATTTTGACGTAATATCAATCGTCATACGCAACATTCACATCCTCATCATCAATAAAACATTACAATTAAATATTTCTCCAAGTATTCCTAATCAACAAAACAGAATGAATTAAAAAATAAATTATTGAAACATTTGTTTATTATATATCCCATCCAGTCATCACAATTACTCGACGTACTCATGATGACCGAGATCAAATGTTTTTTTTAACGAACTGATAAATTCTTTGACGAAAGATTCATCGTGCAGGAACAAGAAGGAAGAAGATGTGCAAGAGAGAGATTATAGTGGCAGATTCGCCAGCGCGTATGTAAAGATCGAGAGGCAAAGTGAGAGGCCGGTAGAGCGAGGATGAGTTGAATAAAATAATCATGTAATTACGAGGGACGGTATCGATCCTCCTTAATGCACTCGTGAAGCGGTGACACGGATTCTATTCTCGTTCCTTACCGTGAAATTGAACTCCCGGTCCAAAGGGGCGTAACAAGGGAAGAGAGGGACGAGAACAGCGGCTCGGCATGTAAGCGAGATGAGCTGGTACGTACTATTTCTACCAACCATATCGGCTGGTCTGTAGGAGCACCAGCAGCCAACAGGAGAGAGCATGATAGCTCCAGCTCGGGGTTAATCAGTTAGGGCTGGCTCGTCACTGAGCTACACCAGCTCGGCTCTCCAACGGCTAACGTTATAAGCGCCAGCCTGAAACTCCATGAATTATCAAGCCACCTAGCGTATAAATATAAAATAACATTCGCGGCGAAGAGAAAGAGAAAGATAGAAAGAGAGAGAGAGAGAGAGATGAGTGAAGCTGAAGCCAGCCATCCAAGAGGGGTTTCAACTCTGACGTAATGATACATCACTGTAATGAAACCAGCGACAAACGTCACCCAATCTAGTTCCATCTTATTCCTACTATCTTCCTCATCTTTCGTCATCGCGGGACGCATTCTACAGTAATATTCACCTTTCACATTATACCACTGCAGTACATAGAGTTCACCATACATGGTATACGTAAATCACGATTTAGCTTGGTGAATCAAGTTTATTCCGGCGTATTCCGAGAGTCAAGCGACACAACGAGTTGCCGGTGGTAGAGGGCACCGATCGAACGACGCTTCGCATCCCAACTGCCGAGTTCCCTTCCCCCTCCACCGTCCTGCTCCTACTCCTACTCCGACCGTCCCACTCCCTCACGTCCACCGAGAGAAAATACTATGAATTCGAAAGAGGCTCGAACGAGCGAGGCAAAGCGCACGAGAGAGAAACGGGAACAATGGACGGGAATGAACGGGACGTCTGCCTTCAAGCCCAGTGAAAATAGTCGAGCGTGCACAGACAACTCGTTTCGTTGTACGTTTCGCGTTTCACAGAACACAACACGTACAACGCCATATACTTTACCAAAGACACTACAAAATAGCTTTGTTGCATTAAAAAAAAATTGTCGTTCTATCACCGGTTCAGAGGACGACAAGTTTATAGAGAAAAAAAGGATGTAATGGATGACATGAATCAACCTTGTTAAACCTTAAAGAATGTGGTGCTAAAATTCACAGAGTTTGTAGATCGCAAAGTGTATAAATTCACACTAATTATGATTTAAATATCAGAGACGAAAATGATAATGAATATTTTTAGTTACAGGTGCACGTGACCTACACTGAAAAAAATGTTTTGGGAATATCATCTAGATTTGTTTGGGGATAACCCTTTATCCCATGATTATACCTAATGTCTCGTTAATAGAGTAGCGAGATACACATAGTCAAAGAATAAATAAGTCTAGAAAAAATGTCAGTTTCCAAACATGTTCGCCAATTACCACACAAGTCTGGATGTGGTTACCACAATATTCTCTTCGTGTAGAAACATTGTTATTTTCTAAACACACAAAGCAATTGCTTAGTCACGAACTTTTTGCTGCTTTGTCGAGTAGATAAACCCAACTGAATGTCTGCGTCACACTATGCCCCACTTTCAACTCCAACCTATTTTATTGACACTCTGATTATGACTCATTCTCCCACACACAAACACATTCCGCTCATTAATTTTTCTCTTATTTGCTTGATCTTTTACAAATGTCATTGTGGTGTAAAGTTAACTCTCGATTTTTCCAGTTTATATTGTCTGGCATTACAGATGCCGCCAGAGTCGAGACGAGGAACGATAAATCATTTATCGTTCAACTCGAGCCCAGACTGGACGACAATGCTAAAAATCTCGACTTATCGATACGATAAACCACGCATTAACCAAACGTCAATTTTTCGTACAAATTGATAATAATTCAGTCCAGAGAAGATTAAACAGGCAATTCGTCTATCGATCATAATTCGGTAAATAAACATAATAAACATTTTCTTTGTTAAAAAATAAGTACTTGACGTGACATATCAAAAAACCTTTAGCCAATCAACAATTTTTTTTAACACATTAAGTAATTCATTGGTAACGAATTTTGTGTTGTTTTATTAAGTAAAAAAGCCTAGCTGCATATCTGTGTTAAAATTGACTTCTAAACGACTAATGTGACAACAAAATTACAGTGTACCAAAATACCCCGTGTCACACTATGCCCCACTTTAACCTTCTACCTATATGAATGTCACGCTTATTAACAGTCTGCTTGATGTTCTACAAGCATCGTTTTAGTGTTAATGTTAACACTCAATATTTAGAGTTTATATCGTCTGTCATGTGTTTTACTCGATACTGCGTATCAAAAATCCTTTAGGCATATTAAACAAAAGCTGAACATAACAAGCGAGTGAACAAGTCCAGACAAATTAGCTAAGGGGAGCAGAGAGTAGAATGGAGAGGAAAAGCGAAGCTTGGCAAGCGACTGGCGTGTCAGCCAAACACTGAGAAACATGCCGCACGTACCTAGTTCGTAGTCGGAGCAGACAATGATAGTACCGCGAGAGAGTAGAGTGGGTAAGGCAAAGGCTCGGAAATAGAAAAATGTGTAACTTGTTGACACAGTGATCCCGCGGGGCTTGAATGCGATTATGCAGTCAAATGAGATTGTGGCATATGCATGAACCCCTCGCCTACCCGTAGCCCCCTCATACCACCTATTTCACCGGCACGACTCAACCTCCCTCGACCCCTTTGCCATCACTACTACGCCGTTCAACCCTCTAACTGTCTTCTGTGTTCCACTCTAATTCTCTCTTCATCTCTGTCCGTTCTCTGTCACTTTGACTGTTTCTCTTCACTGGTTTCTATGCGATTCCCTTCTCGCAGTTTGCCAACTCGCTTACAACCGATGAGGGACTCAAACTCACTTTGAACCCTCATTCAGAAGGCGTAAAACTTGCATCGTTAAATCATCGTAATCACGAAAACTGACCTCACTGTTTTCAGTACAAACCTTTATTCAAATACGTTTGTTAATCACTGCTATAAAAACAACACGTCATTAAGATACGTTGATATTTTAGGTTTGTGCTGGAAGGACTTGGTTAGTTTGACGGTGACTGGTGTCCGACTATTGGGCATCGAGACGTCTGGCCATTTCACCATCAAAGTGATGTGCCCCGGTGCTCAACTGACCAAGAAGTTTACGACTTTTCCCGCAGTGATACTCCATCCAACTTATTCACTGTCTTTGTGATACCAGAAGATTTCACAAATACAGCCTTTGGGATCATTGCTCAACCTCATAAGATGAAGCAGGAAGGTTGAAATCATTCCGCATATGAGCGGAAAATTCCGTTGCGTTGAAATTGAACATTCATTATTTGCAATGATATTAGACAAGTTGCTGACTGACACACGAGCACCAGGCTTGGCCAATACATAAGCAGCAACAGCACCAGCAGAACAGGACTTTGCAAAGCTAGGGCTGGGATTGCTGGTTCAGATTCCATTTGTTCCGCCTGTCATCCTATGACGTATGTTCCATCTACCTCGACATATACCTCCCTTTCTCTTTCACCCGTTTCACCCGCCACAGAGGAATATAATGCACGTGCTCCTCTCGCTTATCCCTGTTTGCCATTTGCTGAACATATCTGCCACAACGATTCAACTTCTCAATCTTTTCCGAAAGAAGTAAGAATAATGGCCAAAAGAATCCAATGACAACGACAATAAGGTATCATTAGAAAAATAATATTGTTAGCCATTGCTTAACCTATAACAACCTCGTTCACCCTTTTTCAATTCCCAACTGTTTCCAATCGAAAATAATTCAGATGACACCTAAATGATGCCAATTACATCACCTACTGTGAACCTTCCAACCTTTCATGAACCTTTCTCGTCATCTAACTAAAGGTGACAAGGTCCGAAATAAGTACCTATTTTAAGCCTCGTTTAAACCTGAATTCGTGAATTATTTCGATTTGAATACAGATGAGGGTTGAAGGAGGGCAAACCGCCCTACAGCCTAAAGTACTAGCCAAAAATTTTCAACAAGGTACCGAATGATAAATCTAGAATACCGATAATGCACTTAATTACACTGCGCAACAAGGTAGATACCCTACTGTCGTCCATCAACTGACTTCACGTAATCTCTGTCACGTGCTTCATGCCCTTCTTGGTCACAGCACGGGTACTCATCGCTTACATTTATAATAGAAAGTTTCACTCGAGCACGTTCACGGTAAAAGATTTACTTTTTTTCCTCTTTTTTTTATTACGACAGTGCATGCTATCTCTCGCTGTGGTAGCCACGACCACGTACCTAATTATTCCCAAGAGCGTATGCCTCTGAAGATGATCTATTTGCGAGGTAGAAAATTTTACTCAAGTACGATAGGGCATTGGATAAAAAGGAAAAGGGCTGCAACTACTCTCTTACTTCTAGTAGAAGGACGAAGGGGGGTCTGAAGAGAAGGAATAAAAAATCAGAACGAAGGCGAAGTGCTGCCGGTTCTAGTGGGAAAGCAGAGTTGGTGCAGAGAAAGGAGAAAAATAAAAGGTACGTGGAAGGTAGGAGATAGAGAACGAAGAGGAGGCTCGTCGCTCCGAAGGAATTTCAATGAGAGAAATAGAGTGAGGAAAAGTAGGGATAGACGGTAGAGCTTGTACGAGGGGATGGTCGCACATTCAACCCTCTTCTACTCTCCAAACCTCTCCTACTATTTCTCACACCCCTTCTCGACACGCCAAGTGGGGGTTGGAGGAATGAGAGATGTAAGGTAATTACAGCGAACGTGCGCCAGCTTGTAGGAGATTTAAAAGCTCGTAACTTTTTATGATTTACATTCCTTTCATTTAGTCGCACGTTTCTCCGAATAGACTTTCTCTCACACAGATCTACGTTTTCTCTGTTCGTCTCTTTTGGATTTTCCTTTACTCTGTCGTCAGTCTACTGTCATCCTTTTTGCTCTAATTTCTACTGTATGGTTCGTACTTGGTAGTAGTTTCAAGTTGTTTCAGTCTTCACACACTGTCTTCCTCGTCTTCTCGAGTTGCGTCTCAAGTTAAACTTTGTTCAATGCTCAGTGGCACAGTTAGCAAATGCTATGTGAGACTCTAATCTTCCAAAGGCTTGTCCATCAAATCCTACGCATATAGTGAATGAAGCCTCGTGGACCAAAAATTAATTGAATTTCTAGGTAGACGTGCTCGGTCAGCTTGAGCTCAGATAATTTATATAGTTGAATAGCGAATTGGCGATGCATGGATATACGCATCCGTGAAGTTTGTGAATCCCTCGGTACGTTACTATCGCACTTTCCACCAACGAACCACCGACAGTCGAAACTTGCTTGATGCGCAGTACAGAATTCGAGGCTAAAATTGAATTGTCACGGTTTCATATGGGGACATTGAATGACAGACCATACACTGAGAAATAGATTTATTTGTAATCAATAAATATTTAGAATCCAAGAAGATCAACTTTCGATCCAAAGTGATCCAAATCATTTATTTATTGCAAAGAAATTTGCAATAAAAATTATTGTAAAAATCCGGTAAAAAGTACTGTACGATCCGGTTAATCGAGGATAAGATGCCAACTTGGTA
>JABMBT010043772.1:0-12787 GCA_018906895.1 Odontocolon sp. PSUC_FEM 10030002
CCTGTCCTATCTTTTTTGTTTGTAAGTACAGTAATTTTTGCCCGGATAGACGATATGTCCCAACTTTATCGATCTGGTACAGTAATTTTTAAGGATCATTTGTCTCCGTGTAGGATAACTTCACGTTTCCTTTACTGAAAAAATAAGTGTGTTAAATCTACACGTATTATTGTAGTCCCATTTAGCACGTGTTATGTAATCTTAAAGGGAAATACAACACAGTTGGAATTGTGTTAAAAACAACATGCGGAGTCTTTAGAGTGTTCTTGTTTATTCTCTTATTCATATGTGGGATTGATGCCTTACCCAGTATAGAGGCATTCAGTTACGGATGCATTCGCGGATCTTGCAATTAATTAATCAGTCGCAGCATCTGACTCGCGGAGTTTCAACTTTTTTCCATTCTCTCATGCAGTGTCAAACGAAGAGCCTATCTGATCAGAAATATTGTTATTACTGTAATAACGGAAAATCCCTATTACGAAATATAATGAAAATATACGATGCGTTGTGAAAATGTTAGAAGAAGGGTTGAGTGGTTTTTCGTCTACACCTAAACATTCGTGAAACCACTTCGAGCTGTACAGCTGCAACTCCACCAATTCATTTAACCTGAGAGTTTGCTGAGAAACGTAACCTTACTTGTAACGTGTACTAAATCGCTTGAGAGTGAACGTCGTACTTTGTCGTTTTCGTGAAAACGACGAAGGACCTCGAAGCAAAAGCTGCATCAGAGTATCTCGACTCTGTACACAGATACTCGCACTAAATGCTAATGCCTCAGTTGTCGCGCAGCTGGCTCTGTCCCACGACGAAGCCCCGTCTCTTGTAGAGCGACGGTGCAAAGTCTTTGCTCTAGCACCGTATCCGCGAAACCGACGGGACTCTCTACGTCCTTTCGTACCGTCAACGTGGTATGCTTATACATACCGGTCCACTCGATGAAATTGACCGGCTTACTGCAATGCCCAAAAGGATTCCAGGACAGAAATTATACAAAGTCAGTCAACTTCATCTTGATGACCAGTGTACATAATATATATACATACTATATTATATACACGAAACTGTATATACGATATACATATGTATATGTACTATATATGTTGTTCTATTTCCAGGAATATCGCATTGTCGAAGTTGTCTCAGTGTTGCTTGATGTTTCTGTCGAAAGTTTGATTCGGAGGGTTAACCCCTACTCCTTCGTCCTTCGGTGAATATTCAGTACCTTGTCACTCGACATTCGCAATACTCTCAGAAAAAAGTTATGTTTAGCAACAAAATCGATTTGTTACAGGATTTCTATATAAAATTTAAATTATTGTTGATACAACAGAACGGGCATGAATTGGCTTAATGACAACAGTAAATAATTATATGATGATCGTAAACGTTCATGTTGATAGTATTTTTATAACATAGTCAAGTACTTTAATTTCATTGTTAATTAACTAAATGGTTTTGATAGAAGCGACGTAATTTTTTCGAATGAAATTTTATGAAGAATCTGATGACTGGTCCATATCATTGACGCAAGCGAATGAAATAAAATATACCATACATCGCACTTTGTGAGAAAACTTACGAGAAGATTGGCGTAACTCACAGCGATGTTCGTACGTATACGACAACCCATGGCACCGATCGTAAAATGATAGTGCCAGCTTAACAGGCCCGTTAAAGCAATCGTATAGCAGTCGCGTGTCCAGGAGTGATGAGGGACATCCGCCGGGTCAGCCCACACCCGCCATGGTCGTGATTTATTGCGGCATAACGCTCTCGCTTGGTCACGCGTTCGTTCGCGCGGGCTCGCGCTTCAACGGTGTTATTATAAAATCTCGGTAGTACATACCGTACCGACTAGATCGCCCCTATTATGATAAAAAGATCTGCTCTCCTCCGTCTTTTAGTGTGGCCGCGTAGGAGTTAGAGTACAGTAGTGATCATTAGTGAATCCCATATCGGGAACGAGAACTTACAACGCTTTACTATACAGACGTTGTAAATGACTACTATTAATTTAGAAATGTTGTTTAATTGATCCATCCGTTAAGCCAATTTTTAGATATTGCATACACAAAATTTAAGACTGTTGTTTTTTTTTTTTAAACCGATCACAATGTTGAAAAACATCGAAATACTAGCATGCAACCGGCTAACGTCCGCAATTGTATTATTTTAACACTGCACTTTGAAGCAGGAAGTGCAACTATATTGCAAGCGATGAAAGTGGGAGAAAAATAATTCTGCAGAGTAGTCGCAATCATTGACTGTAACTCGCCAGCCACCTAATTCACTTCCTGGAATATGCAGCGCATTGCCTCCGCAAGTTGTGTCACACTTTACGTTGCTCATTTCACAGTGAATATAAATTCAGGGCGATACATATGTATAAACGCGAGTCTTGTGAATTATTTACCGCTGTCATCTCGTCTCAATTTGACCGTGTAATTGTGAAACGCGTTTAAATCCTCGAACATTCAGGGGAAACAAAAAAAACCCTGACGTCCCTATTGTAAGTCGTGCAGGGTCTTCCGGGTCGAGGGATGATCGTGTCAGTTGCACCCCAAGATCTCGTGAATATCTCAGTAGCCGAAGCCCTTCCGGATCTTAGGGTAGTTGGCTGTAAAAACAGTGCTGTTGGTATCTCGCACCCTATATCGCCGATATATTTAAATATTTGATAAGAGACTATCTCCCGTTGAGCTTATCTCGTTGCGATGGCGTGGCTTCTCTTGGACCACTTTGTGAGGGTGCGAAGTGAAAAAACGAAAAAAACAAGAAACAGCGACAAGAAAAGGGAGCGTTGGATATTTACTTAGTTTTTTTTTTATACTAAAATGTTTTTGCTTCAACTATCATCGAAATTACGCTGCAATTTATTCCCTTCGAGAGCTACTATGTTCTTGGGTGCATCTACCGTTAGATACTACATTTATGTACACGTAATGGTTCACAGCCTGGTCGTCGAACGGAAAGTAGTATGAGCTGCCATGCTCGCTCGCAGCAATCTGAACATCATGCAAGCGGCGAGCGATTATGTATATGTATAGCTGGGATACTCACGACTATAGGTATGCTACAATGTACACTTATACTCCTTGTACGGCGAGGAGTTAACCCAATTAAAGTGTGCATTAGCGA
The DNA here is from genome assembly GCA_018906895.1 of Odontocolon sp. PSUC_FEM 10030002. Classification (NCBI taxonomy): domain Eukaryota; kingdom Metazoa; phylum Arthropoda; class Insecta; order Hymenoptera; family Ichneumonidae; genus Odontocolon; species Odontocolon sp. PSUC_FEM 10030002. Next base: position 3,145 of record JABMBT010043772.1, read on the forward strand.
AACGCCAGCACAGCTCTCGGAGGGTAGTCGCTAGAAAGTCTGCTTCACCGGGCGATACATCTCGAGAGCACGCTACCTCGGATTACGAAAACGGGATGGGTGCTACCCTAATCGATCTTACGAAGACAGAGGCGATAAAAAGCGCACACTGTTCCTAAATTAGTCGAAGAACCTGGATATTTTAACTCCAAAATGAATTATATCAGTAAAAAAAAATGCAATAGTAGATATCTATGATCCGAATCTCTGAGTAATCGATACTAATCGCAAAATTCAGAAACGTCCAAACTTATTAGCTTTTGGTACCGATTCCTATATGTACATGTTAGGGACTTTGTGTACGTACGTGATTATGGCATACATGCATATTTGGATCTGTGAACTCGATAGAACGCTCACACAGTTTCGAGAGCTGGAGTTGGACTAATTGTGGCTATAAATTCATAGATACATAAATGTATGCACGATTCTCAGTGTAGCTCGTTGCTTGGCTGTTGTATCTCCGAAGGATTCGATGTTTCCGGGAAACATTCTATATCTGCATTTGCTTACAAGGGAAATGCACCGGGATGCCGATGGGTGTCGTGTTGGTGAGGATGTATAGAAGCTTCAGAACTAGAAGATGCGGTCCCAGCTTTAGATTATACAGCTCCTCTCTACGGATGGCGCGAGCGCCCTAAGGATAGTTCATTGGGTTTCCATGAGGACAGAGATCGGGGGAGTGAAGTAAGTTCACAGGCTCTAGCGCAATGTCGGGGATTTCTCGATACACAAAGATAATCTCGCGAGGGGTTGCACTACTAGAAGCGTTCCAAATGCCAGCCGAAAACCAGTAAACTCGAACAATAACAATATCTCGACTTTGCTGCTAGAGCTTCGAATTCGCGACCGCGATAGCTCCTGTTCAGTGCATCGTCATCATGCCCCAACTTTCGATAAACAGTGTATCAGAGATCCAACTAGATTCCTCCGATATATACATATTGTCTTAGAAACTAGCTTAATCGACTTAATCAACGTTAACGTAAGCACGAGGATAACTAGAAATACCCTATAATTCTACCGATAATAACTTTATACAAACACGTAATTATGCAATTAGTGTATATTGTTACACAGCGATTATGTCTTCGGATGATGCAACCATCGAAACTACAGAAAAATGTAGCAGTGAAAAATTACAGTGAAATGGTGTTACTTTGCAAAACTTACTTAGACTATGTAATGCTAGTGTGAAGACAGTCATACATCATCCTATCACGATTGCAAGCAGTCGTTCTCGACTATACAGGCGACCAATGGGCATGAAAAGTCCTTTAGTCAAAAGTTTTCTTAGCCGATCGAGATACGATATGCACGCGTTGTCGAGGAAGTACCATTGGTACATACATATATGCAATCTTGTTCACGGGAACGTACGGACTATTCTATAGTACGACGTTTACGCCAAAACATGTGGAAAGTTTCGTTTCGCAGCAACATGCAGCAATGTAGAAGGAATAAGGTGGGGCCTAGGGTGGCTGCGTATAAAGGCTTGACGTACGAATGGGATACAAGCTATTACGTTAAACCTGGCAAATCTCTTTTGCAGCTTTGTCTTTTTCCTTTCTTGCTGTGCCAAGAATGACATTCTTCGAATGAAAACATCTCGACTTGCGCAACTTTAAGCGTGACCCAAGGGCTGAAGTCAACTAAGTGCTTCGCAGGATGAAGTCTTTTTTTTACAAAAGGGGTACCGGGATTGCCGGCCGAAAAGGTAAGTGAAGAAGTGCGAGAAAGGACGAACAAAAAGTAAAAAAAGAAACCATGTAGAAAAGAGTCGCGAGAGACATAAGAAGAATGAGGTTATAAAGCTTCTAAGAATCACAAAACTTTGAGCAAACTCGATTTCATGAAGCTGAATTCTGATAAAAAACTCTTCGATGGAGATTTGTAAAAAAAACGCAAGGATGCTTTCAATCCTGAGGTTAAACATTTATCGTGGTGTGAAGACATACTTCCATAGATATTCTATGTTATCATTCGATTGATGGAATGGTGGTGGACTCAATCTTTAGAAATAATACCGAATATTAGATGTACTGGAATTGTATTTTAATATGGTTCCAGTTCTTCAGGGAGAAAGATGCAATCGGGGCAAGAGAGGAATGGATTCGATGTTCACCGCACATGATACGTTTACGAGGAGCACCGGGGATGATAAACAACGTTACGAGATACGGATGCGAGAAGTCGTCCGGAGGCTTAGCACCCCTTGCCCTTCGCCCTTCACTTGTTCACCTCTTCCCAATGCGTTATCCCGTCGCCGGTTATCCGCCGAGCACCTATTTCCGGCAACGTGGCAAACCTTCGCACGAGTCGTAAAGCCGAGGATCTGTGATGCGGAATGAACAGAATCTGCGTTTCCCGTTACGACTGTCATGACTTCATCTAGTTGTGCAGCTTTACAAGGGATGAGCTTTACTACAATATTTGCTAAGGATCTTGTAAGAGAAATGGTCAACTTGACCGTTTAGATCCAATAATATCATTATTCTGCAGTTAGATTCCAATCCCTGTAATTTCGGCCAATATAATCTAGCAATGAAAGAAAAGAAATCTTTAGCTGACAGCGGTACGACCCATGTCAATCCAAAGAGCCATCCAAGACTTGTGAATAAAATGAAATGCCTAAAAAGACGAAGTTGGCGCTGCAGGAAAGATGTAACAAATCGAATGGCTTACATATTGAATGGAAGCCAGAGGCAGGATGAACGGGCTGGAGGTGCATATCAAAGAAATAGACGAAAAGGGTTAGTCTCGGTACGCTTGTCTCGGGAACAAACTACCTCTGAGTTTGGTGAAGCAAAAAGCTTATTTTAGAGAAAACGAAACGAAAGGGAAGGATGTGATCTATAATGGTATGTTCAGTTTGTACAGGAGTATTAGACATACATATATCTGAAGAATGGGAATATATTGGTTGGCGCACATCGATTGTCTGAGCAGAGTATACCGGAAGAGACTGCAATAGCTAGACCTAGAAATCTAATAATCCATGCGGCTGGATCGTAGCCAACCCAAAGTCTGCGAGTTCCTGTGGCGTCACCGGGTTCTGGATAAGGAAGTTCGGGATCCACGGAGGGCAGGATTCGAACATGATCGACGTTCTGCATCATCTTCTACTCTCTATACTCTCGGCTTCAACTTGATACACTCGTCTCGAAGAAGAGCTCTGAATCGTGCTCCGACACCCTGATGCTCTCTGCACTCTTGGCAAAATGAATGATCGAGAAGTGAGTCGACTACGTGTGTTAAAATAGAAAAATGAAAATGAAATGTGGAATACGAAAGAGAATCGCTCCGCATGATCTGAAACGTCGTCGCGCTCCTATGAAACGAGAATGAAACGACTTTTCTAGGGTACATGAATAGAATCGATGCATTACCGCGGGAGCGAATATAAGAAGCGATGAGACGCAATGGGAAACTCGGTCAACCTGGAAAGTGAAGGATCAGTCGAAGAAATATATGATTGGAATAGTCTTTGTGAATTCTAGTGGTAGTTTCAAGATATGTATTCCTTGATAATCTATTTTACCGACTACAGGATATCCATTCTTGGATCTTTCATCTCAACAATCACTCTTTCATCTCAACAATTTTTATAAACAGTAAAGGGAAAAAATTCGGGCGCGAATTAAAAAAGGTGATGAGAAACATAGTATTGTATGGATTCTATGCTATTCGGGAAATTTCGATGCTAATCGAGAATACTTATATGTTTATGGGAAACGCTTTGTACTCTAAAAATATCATAAGTTAAACTCTAAAACTGAACCTTTCAACGGCCGTAACCTGTGACCTGTGACTGCAATCCACCATCGATAATCGGTTTTCCCAATATGTGTATTGAAGAAATAGAGTGCATGGTACTATAGAATTGCAGTCTGGGAATTCAGTTGCATGTTGCACCTCTTGTTCGGAATATCAATTTCTTGACCTGCAAAAAGCATTTAGGTACTAGAAACTTGTTCACCATGCAATGAAACTGACAAACTTACTATAGTATTTGCTAGAGAATCCTTTAGCACACATTGTTGCAAGATGGTCAACTTGACGTGCGGTTCTAGCAGATCCATACGTACTTCTATATTCTTGCCTTGACAGCAGGGTAAATGCATGCCGAGAGAAAACGTTTACGTTCGTTCTGTAAGTATGAAGGGAAGAAAGAGAATTCTACCAGTCGAAGTGGCTCTGTTCCAACGTTCGGAGAGGCCGCGAAGAGTCTCGACCCCTCGGTTGTACAGTAAACAATATAAACGAGGACTACCGAGAGTCTGGAAGATGTCTCCGTCACCCCGTTTTAACGTGTGAGTTATTGGTTCCCAGTCGACGAGTCGCGCCGTTTGTAGATACTGTTGTCATCTCCGTTCTTGTCCTCGTAGTCGTCTATATCGTATACGTCGTTGGGTCAAGAATAAGAGATGGGTACTCGGGTAAGGGTAGTATAAACCCACTAAAACTGGGAGCACGTTCAGAGTTAGAGAAAGGGATGATGGTTTGGTTGCTTTAAGTTACAGATAGACGGGGAATAGAAGAGAACAGGGTGGGAAAAGAATCATAGCTTTCATGACGCACTAGCCTTTCACATTAATGGATGAAACAGTCTCTTTCGATCTGACTGGGTTCTTGGTATAATGGCGTCGTAGCAACTATGGAGAACGCTATTTGGAGGGGTTGTTCCTGGTCAATATCATATACCTTACTATAACTAAACCCAGTAGTAGCAGTAATAGTAGCACTCGACCCATGTTCACATCCCTTCGCTGGTATGACGCACACTAATGGACGCACTCATGGCTGGAGGCTTGCTAAGGTTATTGAGCATCTTGAACTCAAGGCGAGTTTCGGTGACACTTTGAATGTCTTTGAATGGCTCGTTCTGCGGACCGAGTAACGACTCTCGTCTATGGGAAGCAGCACTTTCGGGTGCTTTCTTGATGTGGTGTTCCAAAATCAACTTTTTCTAAGTATTCGACATTTGCAATATTCGTTACTGACCATTGAGCCTGAGCGTGTGATTACCGCAAAAATCAACGTGTACACAGAAATCAGTAGAACTATTCCTAAGAGGATAATGATACCATATTTAGATGAAAGTTGCAGTTACCTATAACTTACTGGAATCCGCTATATCAATTGATATCATTGTTGTCTCCATCCTGTATCTCGAAACGATAGTGAATGATCCTGTGATAGTCGCTCGTTATAAGAACGGCAAGCTTAAGCAAAGACTCGTTCTCATGAGAAACACTGGGGGGGTGAAATTGGCGGAGAGGAAGGAAGTCTCGGTGCTCCCCCGAGTAAGGCTGGCGAGCCAGACCAAGCAGCCGGCCGTTTGGTCGTCTTGCGAGAGCGAGCACTATCCCGTCGTGGCAACTCTCCGAGACGATTTATGAGCTCGCGAAACAATGCACGCCGTCGGTGAGCGGACGAGGGATGCTGCCTGAGAGAAGTTAACGGGCGGACCGCGGGAGGGCGAGGCAACGTTAACCGGCCAAAACTTTGCACACTCTCTCGATTCTCCATGCCTCGTATGGCAGAGCAATGTCTCAGGTTCTAGCTTTCCTTCTGTTCTCTTTGGTGCATGCAGCTTTCGCAAACGCTAGCACACTTGGTACTACAGTAGTAGTATACTGCTGCGACTGCTTTCGTGCACGATTTTGCTTGGCCAGTTTCTATACTCTCGTGCGGTTGCACTCAATTCAAGTCAGTCTCAGAAGTGGCTTGCAACGCCCGTTATGCATAACTCCCCACAATATATTAGAACTATGATCTTGCGACGCTGGGAACCAATTCTCCATTGCATCCCCGTGGACTCTTCGTGTATGTGCGCATTTATGCAGATGGTATGGTCTTCTAGTTCTATGCACTCGCATCCAAAAGCTGTGGATTCGCTAAACAATGCACTTCACAGTGGTTCGAAGAGATGAAGTTCACTCCAGCTAGCTGAACCCAACTGTACATGGTATGGCGAATTTTCATCGGCCACCTAATTTATGCTTGAGATCCCATATCTCAAGCTTTTGATGCGTTCAACGTTTTGGGAATGGTATCTGCTTACTGGTTGCTGGATTTTGCTCTCTGCTCGTTGGTAAACTGAGCATCCAGAAATGTTCTATTTCATTATGTGCTTGCCCCAGACATCCAGCAGTTTTCATCGCCACCAGCGTATACATGGCGGGGATGGACAACATCCTGTCCCTCGCAGAAATAGATTCTGGTACAACGAAAAGTCCGAGCTCATTGCTGCCTTTACTCTCTTCTCGGCCACGTGGACCTCCGTTAACCCCAAGTTATTCCTTCCTTGCCGCAACCTCCAGCTTTGCCATGTTCGTCCGTTTGAATGAAACAATGGGCTCAGCCGCGGGGCAAACCCGTGATGGAGGTAGGTAACTTCGACCGCAGTACTAACTTTGCACAACCTCGCATTACGATTTTCGAATTTACGTTGCCTATCCTTCTGATGGTTATGTGCAACTAAAGCTTATCTGTCTTCACCAGTTCCAGATATTAGAATGATGTATAGGTCACTTTGTATATAGCATAGTTTCTCCACTTTCTAAACGTCATTTGTGTGAGTGAGATTCAGATCTATTCTATTCATATATGACCAGTCACAACTATGTATAGGCGACATACGATACATACTGATACTACTACAGTTGATACCAATGCTGTATACGGTATACAACATATGGTTTTACCGTTTGTATTGGTATTAATGTTTGGGTTTCTACAATATACCACATCGAAGCCCGGGAGTACTGGTGAACCCGAGAACTGGATACCGGAACTGTAACGAAAATCTAATATTCTATCGAATCGAGTATGTACGGTTCAGTTGCTATTTGGGATGGAAGGAACTTGAAAGAGCAAGTGTTCTTTCTGTATGCAGCCGGAAATGCGCGTACATTTCGAATTATTCACAGACTCTCTCGTTAAAAAATATATCGACAAATAAAATCCGCACAGTTTCGTAATTTTAAGGAAAATGGGTCAGTCACTCGTGCACCAGAAGTGGTACCAGGCAAAAAAGAGATTGATGCTTGATTACTAAAATTAGACAGCCGTCAATGAAACAAGCATTGACTCAGAAACGTCCCTTTCAAAATATTCAGATTTTTGCATGTTTTAACCGTTTGAACTGAACGAAAGAGCAAAAATCCCAAGGTTCAAATTTCGATTTCAGGACTCCTGAAACTTAACTAGAAGGACAATTTGGCACGAGAGGCCGCAAGTACATAAACCCAAAAGCCTTGCAAGGCTGCACATAGCGACGGTCCTGCATCTAGCAGCATCCAATTTCGACACTGAAGAGGCTAGATCGACCTGGTACGTTTTCACGGAAGTCAGATGATTAGGTAACCGAACGGGGTCGCGCACGTGTGCAAGTGGCACGTGCACGACGCGCGAATATCGTTCGTCCCCACTTTCGTATATCCAACAGCAGTCTCAATTCGTTCTCGTTGCGCGTTGCATAGTGCCGGAGGGTAGTTTTCAGTGACGGGATGCTGCAGAGGACTGGGCCGATCCAATATAGAATCGGGAAAACCGGTAGTTTCGATTCTATGTCTGAGTATACAGAACCATACTCATGGATATATCCACAGAAATATGCAGCATACGATATGCGCTGTATGTGAGTCGATAATATCATATGTTCGCAAAATATGATGCCTAGACACATGTAATATAGAAAACATGATACGTTTTGTAGCACGAAACTTTGTTCACATCTACCCAAAGTGACTTCAATCCTCTTAATATGTTCTTTTTTTTATAAGGCTACTGAACTATATAGAAATATAGTCTCGCTCTAGGAACATTTCTGAATTTCGATGTCCGTATCCTATGCACGCTTTTAATATAGCTCATAGGATTCAGTTGAACAGAATGTCAAAGAGAAAAGTTTGGACGGAATGGCTGAAGGGAGATTTTCTCTTGATTCAACATCACCAAATAAATCCTCGCAAATGAATAAAGGGTGAGCGTGCAGCAAGCTATTTCTACCACTCTATCCCGGAGGGGTTTGCTCGCTCTTATCTCTATTCCTTTCAAACCCATCTGCCCTTTTCGTTTCTTAGGTTCGCCTGCAGCGAACGAATCTAGCCGAAATGATGAGCGAGATGGATAGATACAGAGGGTACACCTTCAACGTATCAGTAGATATTGCGGAAGAGCTAGGATAGAGGTTGCTAGTTGAGGGATGTACGAACGAAAGAGGATGCTTGACCCAGATTTCGAAATCCTTTAGCGAAATCGCACCGAGATTTCTCTCTTCCTCTTCGTAGGAGCGATAGTCGTCGTCTTTCCACACCCTTTCAGTTGCCAGGGACCTCCGGAAGGCTCTTGGGAGGGTGCACCGCGATCAACAGTAGCAGTAGCACCAGCAAATTCTATATATCCCTTCGGCTCTAGGTCTTATCTTCTTTGAATTCAACATCCCGTTCTCCTTGTGTCTATATTTATCTTACCTATGGTTCTTCCATATGTAACTGCAAGCACAGAGACGAAGAAATTCTGCAAACCTTTCGTAGAGTGGTGTTTCGTCGTGAAGTCGTTGCAGCCTTTCATTTTTGCGAACGAAGCCCCATTGACGTTTGCCCCCTTTATATCTGTGTTACCATTTCATCCGATTTTTCACCCTTCGTATTTAAAATAACGAGTTGAAATTCAAATTGTATTATTGTCATTTGTATTGGCTTGAATGAACGGACTTATGTATATGTATCTGTATGTATACATTTTCAAAACTCCGCAGAATCTTCGTCTACTCCTGATTGCGGATTCATTCCACGTTGCGTCTGTTGTCACTACACTCGGTGTATCCCTTCAAACTCGGCGAATTCTGGAATACATGCGGCGCTTGTGGCAACCCCAGAGTATGTGTGAGCGAGAGTGGAAATACTCCCTGGGTGGCCCTTCCTGGTTGCATCGATGCATGTATTCATGTGCCTCTTCGTGCATTGCGACGATGTACTCTTATGCACAGGTTCAATCTCCGCTACTAGAGCCGCTATCGTCAGTTATGAAGCTTTGAAAACGAACGAATGTTCGCCCACTCTGCTTTTTCTTGGAATTGGATCATACAGGTTGATAACTCTCTCTGGATGTATTGGACCCTCGATGGTTATTCTAGATTCGAGGGTATTGAAACGAAGTTACTAAAAACTTATTCAGAAGAACCTTTTTTCTATCATTTCCATATGGCCAACGTTCTGTGGCAAAGATAAAAACCGGAACCGAATGGATTTTTACTATCAGGGAATGCATGAATGTTAAAGTCGATAAGTTTATTTGATTGTTTGAGGCTTAAAAAAAAGCCTGTACATATGGAATTGTTAAATTTTCCATGGCGTATGAAAAATTTGGAATTAGTCTGACTAATGGTGAATTGTCAAATTTACACAATTCATTTTTGATGGACCATGTCCTATCTTTGTTCCGAATACATAAATAGAATTTGTTATAATAGTTTTTGGCTAATTACACTTTTATTTTGAACTTTCTTTGAGCCAAAATAAAGTCACGTGCTGTCGGTGGAAAAAACTCATGGAATATTTATAAAATACTTGCCGGTCCGCTAAGCGGATTTCAT
>JABMBT010043882.1:0-12770 GCA_018906895.1 Odontocolon sp. PSUC_FEM 10030002
TTCGACGAGCTTTCAAATGTCTCGTTTTTTTTTTTAGCGAGATATTTTTTATCGTTAAAAAAAAATGTCAATAATTTTGACGTAAGAAGAAAAATCAAAGTTAAAATAACGTATTTTTCTACTATGACGACTGAAATTTGTTATCAGAGCCAATGCGATATCACGTGATTTACAGGTAATTCAAATATTTATAGACTTATTTTTGTAAAATGCGAATTTAACATTTTTTGTCTAACGAAAAATCGTGATAACGAAGATATTTATCCTTCTCAGCGTGTTTTGTATCATGATCTACGCTGCAAAAGAATCGAGACAAATTTTCGTCGACTTGGTTGATTCTGAGATAATTCGCGAAAAATTTGATATCGATTCATCGGGTGAGTGTACGAAAATATCAATTGACTATAAATATTCAAAATACGAAAAATTATATTCGTCGCGTAAGATTTTATCATTATCTTCGTCGAATTACGATCGACTGATCGAAAAAAAAGAAAGAAGACGATTCCGAACTAACAAGGAAGATACAGATAAGATAAATGACAAATCGATGAAAAATGAGAGAAGAATTTTGGGAATCGAGTCGAGAAATCAACGAATTGCCTTTGGAAGAAAAATTTCGGAGGCAAAAGTAACGGAAGAACCTTATGTTTTGGATCATTTTGCGCCTGGAAAAACTATAAATTTTCATACGAAATTCAAAAGAGGCTTTCAACTTGTACCTGTATCAAAAAATCTTTATATCTTAGAAGAATATAATGGAAGTTCTGAAGAAAATCCAGAAGAAAACGATAACCGGTTGATAATTCTTCCGAGACAATCAGCGCAGATAGTTAGCAACGACAACGAAAATTTTCAGGTCAAAGATGGTGATAAAACGTCTGCTATTTTGTCCTTCAAAGCTCACATGCATCACAATGTTCAAGACATTGGAAATAATTTTCGTCGTAAAGAATCTATGAATTCACCGAATTTGGATTTAAATCGTTATTACTCGGGAAATCTTGATGAAAATTCACCCAATTTTCTTCACCGTTCGTCCTGGGACGATAGATCGATGCGCGAAAATATCAATATTTATGGTGGAAATCGATTTTCATACAATCCGAATTCTGGAAATGAACAACTTATTTCTTCACCCGCTTATCGAGAAATGGAAAATTCGCCGTTTCAGTATTCGATCAATAATTTCAATAAAAATCAGCTTCCTTACGATTCCTGGAAGATTTCAGGTTCCAGAAATTTTCCTTATCGCGATCCAAATGGAAACATCGCGGATCCTTATCGTCCTGTAGCTTCGCGGGAAATTCAACAAAATCCCGGATTTTTTAACCCCGAAGTTGGATTCGCGGATTCAAATGAGCCAAATAACCTTGAAAGAGGAATTGGGGAAGATTCGAGAGACTCGTCAAATTATCGTATAAAATATTTGGACAGATACGCGAAGGCTTTGAGGTCGATAAACGATAATTATTCCAATCAATTCGAATCGATTTCTTCCGAGATCAAAGAAGATGAAAACAATGAAGATGATTTTCAGAGCAACGAGGAGGACATGTCTACAATTACGAGTGTTGAAGATTCTTCCAGTCACGCTGAAGAGTCATTGAACCGTGTTGAAAACGATTCAACGAGTTCCAGAGAAAATTTAATAAATCCTCGAGAGATTTCTTCTACTGATCATCATCTTCAACTCGAGGCGCCATTTATCGCTTCATCGGTTCATGGAGAAGAAACGTCGAATTGGAATCCCAATGTTTATGAATATCCTAACCCAAGTTACATACCACAAAGAATATTGAATTCGAGACCATTTGGCTTCGATGATTATTCGGCATCATCTTCTATTTCTTCTTCGATGATAACTCGGGATAGTTCTTCGTCTATTGATAATCTGCCGCGCACAAAGGAAAAGGGAAAAGGATCTTTTTCCACGGTTATCGAACCTCTGACTGCTCAACTCGAGAAACTTTTATCGACTATTAAATTGGTCAACGAAAATTTGACCTTGAAACAAAACGATCAACATCGAGAAGACGAAGAATCGAGAAACAAACGTTTTGTTCCTTTCGATGCCAGAGCGAGGATAAAAAGAGATAAAGTCGACACGAAATATCACGATAAACGAAACGAAGATGATCGAAATTTTAAAAAGAATAAACGAAATCCTGGAATTGTGGATTTTCTCCAGAAGACTTTTAGCTCCGAGGAGAGAAATAAAACGAAAATTGAAACCACTGTTTCGATGTTCGAAACGACGAGCGAGTCCGAGCCAATTGGCACCGAAACAACGGAGATCGGGAGTAGAGATACGACTGAGTGGTCCACGAATCAGGAAGAATTTTCTTCGGGCTGTCCAGAATCTACGTTCTTCGATATCCCGACGACGCAGGAAGAAATAGAAGAAAATAGCGGTTCCGATGACGAAAATGTCATTCCTTCGAGTACGATCGATGTTATGTACAAATCTGAAGGAATTAATAAAATACCATTCATTTTAATGAATGAAATCATAAAAAATTTAACCGAGGATGGAGCGATAGTTTTAGGAGCAAAATTACCAGCAAAATCATTAAATTCCACATTTAAAAATAAAACTTTTAAAACGTCGAAACAGCATGGATTATCGCAATTTGAAACAACGACTTTGCGTTATCAAGAGATAAACAAAATGGTGGTCGAAACTAAAGAAAATCGTTTGTCCACCTCGGATTTTAAATCGGCGAGAAAAAATGAATACGAGTTCTCCGATAGGTCAAAAATGACGGAAACGATGGTTCACGATGGAAGAAACGTCGTTGATTTTTTTACAACTCGGAATAATCGTCCGGAATGTGGAACAGAGGCAGACGGAGATTTGCACGACGAAACGTCGAGATTCGGCCATGACACTTCCGCCATTTTCAGCAATTTTTCAACCATTTTAAATACTTTGCAAAGTTCCACATCGAAATTAAAACCAGAAGAAGATGCTGTGATCGCTGTAAGCGGCGACGAAACAAATGGCAACGCGCGTGTCGATATTCGGCTGAAAATTCCACTCCATAACCTCGAAAATCGAGATTTTCACGATCCAAAAAGTCCAATTTTGAGAAAAATCAATAAGAAAGAAATTACAGATGAGATTCCAATCAAGAGATCGGAATCGACTAACGAAGAAGATTATGACGAATATTTCAAATTGGGCAATTGCGATGTAGACTCTTCGGAAGATTATTATCATCTTCAGAGATCAGATTCTTTAAAGGATGCTGAGGATACTTACGTCGATTCTTATCTCGAAGCTCTTGAACCGGAAGAAATTTATAAAGATGAGCCAGAGAAAAGTTTAGACGATACAAATTATGAGTTCAGTTTGGAAGAAAATGAACCCGAAGCTAAAGACGAAAAAATGAAGAAACGAGATGACGTTAAAAACGTTTCACAGTCGCGGAATAAAATTTGGCCAGAAAACGTCGGTCGTGCATTTCTTCCCAGTATGGAATCGACGGAATTTTCAGCCGATTCGTCGACGCCGCTTTATCAGTCGTTGAAACATGATAAAATTGATCGAAAAGGTCTCGAAAATGGAAATTCTGGTCTCGAGGCTAAAATTGGGTCTGTAAATAAAAATATTATCAAGACGTTCGGTGAGAAGAAAGATATCGACGAAAAGAAATCCAAATATAAAAAATCCGGATACGTCAGAGTCGGAAGAAAATTAAAATCGATAATGGAATATGACAAAAGTAGAAATATGGATATAGATTATTCCAACATGTTTGACGAAGATATAGCTAAAGAACTTTTGCCATCGCCAATTGAAGAAATAACGGAAATTGATCCTTTCGAGAAATTTCTTCACGACTCCTTCGAGATTCCGACTACTGAAATTACTACCGTGAAGAACATATCGAAAGAAGATGTGCAGGAAGCAACGGCTTACTATAATATTTTGAATATGTTTAAACAAACTTCAGCAACGAGTGACGATAAAGAAATTGAAGCTACAGAACGGAATACAAAGAAATTGATCGAAAATATTGAAGGCGAGACAGAAATTACAATTTCGACAGAAGAAATAAACGATCTGGAAGAAACGACGTTGGAAATTACGAGTCGGAGAACGGAGGGAAATTGGAAAAGTATGGAGAATAGGACGGAAACGCCAATTACCGTAACTGTACAAAAATCGACGGTAATTTCTTCTCCCGTTTCGTCGAAAATGGAAACAACGATTACCAAAGAGGAAGAAATTGTCACGGAAATTACTACGGGAATTTCAGATTTTAAGACGATAACTGCTCCGAAAACAACGGAAATTGTAGAAGAAGGATCGTCCATTATCGACTTTACATCTAAAACTGAAACTTCTTTGAAAGTAATTACCGAAGCTATTTCGAGAGAAACGGAAGAAACTTCTATAGCTACAACATTGCCTGAAGAATTTCCTAAGGAATTTATTTCTACGTCAGGGAAGACGATTACTTCTTCAGTAATTGATGATACGAGTTATGAGAAAATTTCAACGACGGAAACGATGACTGCGATGACTTCGATTTTACACTCGACAACGACTCAAGAAATGACCGATGAAATTCAAACTGCGAGTATAAAAACATTAGACGCAGAAACAACGATAATGACAACTAAACTGGAATCTACCGAAGAACTTGAAGTCACCGAAATTTCAGCAGTGAAAAGCACGATTGCATTGACTACTGACATTATGGAAACGAAATCTGGGAAAATTTTCTTAGAAACTCAAAATACGGAAGAAATAAATTCAGAAAAAATAGAAGATACTGAAGAAAAAATAGTGACTGAGGAGATTACGACGACGGAAAATTTATTTGTGAAAAGCACGATTGCTCAAACGATTGAAATGACGGAAACGGAATCTGAGGAAACGTCATCGGAAATACAAAGTACAGAAGAAACAACTTCGGAAAACTTAGAAAATACTGAAGAAAATATAAAGTTTGAGGAAATAACGGAAACGGAATCTGAGGAAATTTTCTCAGAAACACAAAGTACGAAACAAGTTATGTCGGAAAGAATTGAAACAACTAAAAATGAAATAGAAACAACTATTAAGGAAGAAACGGAATTGGTGCATGTATTCGAGAGTACAGATGCCACAAGTGCATGCACTACGGAATTTATACCTACAAATGAAGCTTCGACTACGATAGAATTTACAACAATAACTGAAAATCCAACCACAATAGAATTTACACCGAGAAACGAAATTTCAACTTCTCCGAAATTTACGACAAGAACTGAAGCTCCAACTACCACAGAATTGACAAGCACGATAGAAATTCCTACTACGACGAAATTTACAACAAAAGAAGCTACAACGGCATTTACAACAGACATTCCGACTACAACGGAATTTACAACAACAGAAACTTCGACTATCACGGAATTGGCATCTACAACAGAATTTACAACAACTGAGGCTACAACTACCACGGAATTGACAACTACAACGGAAATTCCGACTTCCTCGAAATTTACAACAGACATTCCGACTACAACGGAATTTACAACAACAGAAGCTTCGACTATCACGGAATTGGCATCTACAATAGAATTTACAGCAACTGAGGCTGCAACTACCACGGAATTGACAACTACAACGGAAATTCCGACTTCCTCGAAATTTACAACAGAAATTCCGACTACAACGGAATTTACAACAACAGAAGCTTCGACTATCACGCAATTGGCATCTACAACAGAATTTACAACAACTGAGGCTGCAACTACAACGGAATTTACAGCAACAACAGAAACTTCAACCACCGCGGAATTTACAGCAACGACAGAATCTTCAACCACTACGGAATTTACAGCAACAATAGAAATTTCAACGACAACGGAACTTACAACAACAGAACCTTCAACTACCACGGAATTGGCAACTACAACTGAAATTGCCACTACCACAGAGTTTACGGCAATAACAGAAATTTCGACGACAACGGATTTTAAAACAACAGAAGCTTCAACTACCACGGAATTTATAACGACATCAGAAATTCCCACTACAACAACTTTTACAACAACTGAGGGTGCAACCACCACGGAATTTACAGCAACGACAGAATCTTCAACCACTACGGAATTTACAGCAACAACAGAAATTTCGACGACAACGGAATTTACAACAACAACAGAACCTTCAACTACCACGGAATTGGCAACTACAACTGAAATTCCCACTACCACAGAATTTACAGCAACAACAGAAATTTCGACAACAACGGATTTTAAAACAACAGAAGCTTCAACTACCACGGAATTTATAACTACAACAGAAATTCCCACTACAACAATATTTACAACAACTGAGGCTGCAACCACCACAGAATTTACAGCAACGACACTTCCGACTACAGCGAAATTTACAACAACTGAATCTTCAAATATCACGGAGTTGACAACTGGAACCGAAATTCCGACAACAACGGAACTTACATCAACAAAAATTCCAACTACCACGGAATTAAAAACTACAACAGTAGCTTCAACTACTACGGAATTTTCGACAACAACTGAAGGTACAACTACAACCGAATTCACAACTTCAACAGAAATTCCGACTACCACGGAATTTACGACTATCACTGAAGCTATAACGTCAACTGAATCTTTAACTACAACAACAGAAAAAATAGTTGAAATAACAACTCCACAGTTATTTGGCACTACCCTGTCATTAGAATCACCGGAAACTACACTCATAACTACTACCATGAGTACCATAAAATTCATCACACCTCAGTCTACTTCAACGCCGACAACGAAATCGCAAAAATCTCAAAAAACGACTTTACAACCTACGACAATCGTCATTACAGAAACAACAACAGAATCAAATTTTGAAGAAGAACTGGAAATGGAGACCGCAACTTTACCCGAAGAAGAAGTCGAACTTGAAATAACGACTGAAGGTGAAACTACAGAATCTAAAAAAATCTCAGAAACAGTCGACGAAGAAGAAGAAGAAACTGAGACAGAAGTCGTTCCCAACGAAGAATACGAAGAAGAGGATTACAAAGAGGAATACGAAGAATATAACGAGCCGGAAGTGTCGCCGCAACATTGGTTGGAATACGATGAAATAACTGAAACTGGAAATGAAGTTACAGATAAATTGATGACCGATACGGAAAGCACGAAAATTTCTGCAATTATTACAGAAATTAGTACTGCAATGATTACTGAAGAACCTAATTTTCAGCCTACAAAAACGACGCCACAAACAACAATAATTCAAGTGGAAAGTAGTAGTACCCCAAACATAAAAGAAGAAACAACCATCGAGCCTGAAATTATCGTTGAAATCAAGGAAGAAACTTCAAAAAAAATTGACGAAGCTACTTTGAAATATTTTGCGACCACTTTAGAAGCTGAAAATTTTGTGATTTCTTCAGCTACGCCTGTCGTTGAATATAACAAAAATGGTTATGAAACTTTTGCTGTGGAAACATCAACGTTAATTTCTACAGAAAGTTCTGAAAATATAACGACGAAATTAGTGACTTCCGCTGTCACTCAAATAAATACCGAAGCTATTTCAGAAACAACAACGGCCACTTTATCTTCAACAAACGAAGAAATGGAGAATGAAGAAAAATTTATTGGAACTGAATTGAGCTCTGAAGCAACAACGTTACAGAATTCGGAATTTCCAGAAGAAGAAACGTCGGCGTCTGAAAATGATGAAGCTAAATCGATTATGACAACTGCGGAGACTACTAATTCTGAATCTGAAGAAAATTGGACGGAAGCGACATCGACTATTCTGACATCTATTTCAGCTGAAGAAACTTCAGTTATAACGGTTGAAGATTTAATAAAATTAACGACCGATGAAACAAAAACATTGAAAACAGAAGATACCACAATGGAAATGGCGATATCCACGTCGTTAGAGAATTCTCGAGTTCACGAACCGACTTTTGTCATCATGGAAACAGAACTCGAAGTAACGTCACCCAGGTCTACCTTGAAAACTATTCCGGAAAATATAGAGATCATTGGGTACAAAATTGATGCCACAACGACTCAACAGAAAAATGTTGAGAATGTTGACAAAGATTATGAAACTGAGACTGAAATGTATACAGAATCTGAAGAAGAAGAACCGGAAGAAATAGATTATGAGTATAATTATGAAGAAGATATCGAAGAACCTTCCACGATGGAATGGTTCGATTACGAAGATGGCGAAACTGGACTTTGGGGAGTCACAGCGAAAGAAGAAGCGTCATCAAAAACCACCGAACTCACAGAAAATCCAAAAATTATGGAAATTTCGACGGAAACTTCGAAATTATTAACAATCGCTGAATTAACAACTGTGAATCTTCAGTCTTCAATGTTTGCTGAATTTTCCACAGATTCCACGAGTCCTGGAACGGTTGCTGAACAAGCTGGGGAGGTTGCTGAAGAATCGTCTTCAGCCGTTTTTGAAACTAATTCGATCAAAATGGAAGACGAGGAAGAAGAAGAAACGGAAAAAGTAATTATAGATCGGACGACGGAAGAAGAAATAAGATCGACGGAAGAATATTTAATTGTATCGACGACGCCACTTCCCGGACTCGATCAAGACACGACTTTTCTTCGTGAATCGAAATTACCAGAAATCGAAATGACAACAGAGTTCGAAATGTTGGTAACACTGCCGAAATTTTTGGAGCGTCCTGAGGAAGAATCTTTATCATTTTTTGAGGAAACCTCGATTTCGGACATCTCAGAAATTCCTAATACACAGATTTTGACTGACACTTTTGCTGTAACGACGGAAACATTTTTGGATACATTTTCACTGGAAACGAGTGAAATATCATTCGGAAATACAATCCAAAGCTTGCCAACATTTTCGACTGCTACGAATGAATTCTCTGACGAAATTAGTCGATTCACTATCGGGTTGGATAATGGAAAAACAGAAGAAAGTATCGAAACGATATCTGATTTTAGTGAAGAAATGTCTGAATTCACGGAATCGCTGGAATCAACGACCAAGATTTATGAAATTTCATCACAAGATTCGTCCGAGTTTTATGAGACTTCCAAAGAGATTGCAGAAAATTCAAT
Source organism: Odontocolon sp. PSUC_FEM 10030002 (assembly GCA_018906895.1). Lineage (NCBI taxonomy): Eukaryota > Metazoa > Arthropoda > Insecta > Hymenoptera > Ichneumonidae > Odontocolon > Odontocolon sp. PSUC_FEM 10030002. The sequence continues at coordinate 9,097 of JABMBT010043882.1, forward strand.
TGTTTCAACAATCGGCACGGAAAGTTTGCAAGATAATTTAGCAATTACTGGAAAAGAAATAATTAAAGAGGAGAAAGAGAAAGAAGAAAAACAGACGACATCGGAAGAAGAAGATCAAGGTCGAGGAATCGATCACGTGGAAGAAAAGGAAGAAAACGCCAAAACTACGGCAATCAAAGGAGAAACATTTTCGACGGAGTTTACAAAACCAGCAATAATGGTAGATGTCGAAGCTAAAGAAACGGAATTGCGTGAAAAAGAACAAATGCAGAATGACAGACGGAATAAGTTGGAGGAACTTTCTAAAAAGCTCGAAAAAAAAGAAAAAGATCTTATCGAACGAGAAATGAATTTGGAAAAAAAGCGGAAAGAATGGAAAGAAGAAAAAGAACGAAGGGAACGGGAAAGGAAAAGGATGGAGGAGGAAAAAAGAAGGAAAATGATGACAACGATAATTGCAACGGAACAAGTCACAACGGAGGAAATGACAACAGAGGAAACTACAACGGAAGAAATTAGAACGACTACTCAACAAAAAACCACGATTGACAGTTTACTAATTAAAGAATTGGAAGAAACGAGACTAAAGCAGAATCAGCTGGAAGACGAATTGCAAAGATTGGAGATTGAGTTGAAGAAGAAGGAAAAAGAATTGGAAGAAAGAGAGAAATATCTGGAGTTGAAAGAATTAGAATACGAGAAAGAAAAGGACGATTTTGAGAAAGAACAAGAAGAAGAGAGAGAGCTCGATATCGAAGAGAAGGAAAAAGAACTTGAGGAAAAGGAAAGAAAGATTGAAGAAGAAGAGAAGAAATTTAAGGAAGACAAATTAAAAAATGTATCGACAACGACAAATTTAACGACGGAAGAAATCACGACTTTTATGACGACAACGACGACGACGATTCCGACAACTAATGTAGAAGAAACTTCTTTAACGACGAAAATAGTGACGCCACTTTCCAATGGAACTTCTGGAAAAACTGTTTTTCCTACGGAACATTTTACAAATAAAATTACGACGTTAAAACCGATTGTTGAAACGATCGAAGCTACGCCGGTTCCTCCAGTGGAAGAAACGAATCCTACTTCGATCACAAAAGGGACGACTAAAAAATGGGAAGATGGTCCGAAAAAGAAACAAAAAATGACAACAACGAAAAATTCCAGAAAACCAGAAGAAAAGAAGGATAAAGAAGTTTCGGTACACGAAGATAACGAGGAATCGGAAGATGAAGAGTCTGGCGACTACGTATTCGACGAGGATGAAGAAGTTTGGAAGGAAAAACAGGATGAAGATGGTGAAAAAGAGAAAAATAAAGTGGAGTACGAGGAAGATTGCGGATCGGAGACTCCTCCAGTTACAAAAACAGGAATAGATTATACGACTCCCGAAATGAAGATTTACGAGGATGAAGATGAAAACGATTTTGAGAAGACGGAAGATGCAAGAGATGAAGATAACGAAGGAGACAATGGAGATGAGGATCTTGAAGAAGCTACGAAAAGAGTTTGTCTCGACGTTATTAGGAACGATTCTTTGCTGTCAGAATCGAGAAAACATTCGAGAGATTTTGTTACCGAGATCGTCTGTCTTCCTTATGATCCTGAAGAAAAGACAAAACGCCGTCATCATCGACGCGGACGAGTTGCGAGAAAATTAATGGATCACGATGATGATTCAACATCGAGATCAAATTTATCTCGAAAAAAATCAATCGTTTTGGTAAAACGGCGAAACGGAAAAGAAGATGATGAGAAGAAGAAGAAGAAGAAAATCAATTCGTTGAATCTATTTCGTCACGAGTGGCAAAACGATCAGTCGACTCCGGCTATGCATACTTTAAAAGGTTTCACACGAGTTTACGAAAGTTGGTCAGAGATTCCCAATGACGTAATAACGTTCCGGAGTAAAGATGATGATGATGATGGTGAAGAGGAAGAAGCTGCACTGATGGAAGACGATGGTCGAATTCAACCGACTGCAATGGAGCGATTGAATGACTTCGAGTGGACGGAAGGGCCGACGACTGTAAAATTTGGTACTCCTATTATCAGCGGAAATACGGAAGATGATCAAGAAGAAGACGACAGGGACGAGAGAAAACGAAGAAACAATGGAAAAAAGAAATCCGATAAGATAGCTGAAGATGTTATTTCGGACCCTGAAGATATCCCACAAGATTATCAGGAAAATTGTCAACTGCAATTGCATGAAAAAGATGAAAAAGAAACAGAGATGGATGAAATTTTACATACGACGGAAGTTTCTGGATCTGACGAAATGGATGTCGAAGAAAAAAGTGAAGGAAACAATGACAAAAAAAGTGAAGAAATATTAAACGAATCTGGAGAAAATGAAAGAGACGAAGAATCGACCGGTAACGATTCTGACGATGAAGATAATCAGAAAAAGAAAGATAACGAAGACTATGGGGAAGATTCGAAAGATCCTGATGAAGATTACAGCGAAATCGAGTACGTTACTGACGAGGAAATAGAATTGGAAGAGCCGGAAGATGAAGAAGAATATTCTTCCGACGATAATTATGAGAATGACGAAGAAGAAAATGAATCCAAGTGGAAAGAATACGGGGAGAATGAGGCAGAAAATACGTTAGAAAATGAAGTAACGAAAAAAACTGAAGAGGCTCGAAAAAATGATAAGCTAAATGAGAAATTGCTTCAGAATTTGAAGAAAGAGAAAAAATTGTTGGAAGAGAAGGAGAAGTTGTTGATGGAAAAAGAAGAAAAATTCAAGATTAGTCAAGATGATTTGAAGATACCGAAGAAAAGAAAAATTCTGGAGTCCGGTGAAGAAATTGTGGAGAATTGGCCAACCGAATCGAGAGGTCGTTATCACGTGGGTGGACGCGAAGGCTGGATCACGACGGATCCTGAGGAGGAAGAAAATTCGTTTAGACGAAATAAACAAGCTTTTACAGTGAACGTTTTACGATTGGAATACGACGAGGAAAAGGAAAATCATAGAATGAATTGTTTACCTCCGAGTCCGGAAGAAGCGATGGTGCAAATCGGTGTGATAAGAAAGCCCAAAGTTCAGAATGATATTATCGATGCTGAAGAAAATTTTGATTACGATTCAATAATTTCCGAGACTCCCGAAAATTTTGAAACTATTGAAGAAAATTTGGGAGACTCTTCAAGGTCGGAATTTGTTACGGATAGCGGCGAGTGGCCGACTGAAAAAACGACAAAATTTCACGTGGGAGGAACTTTAACCTGGGACAAAGAAATTTTGGAAAAACCAAACGGGATCAGAGAAATTCGAGAATCAAAACCAGAAGACGATTATTCGGAGGACGACGAAGAAGATAAAATAAATGATATCCCGAAAACTACTTGTTACACGGTTATCGTTAAAAATCAGAGAAACGTTTTGCGAAGAAATTTAGAAAAATACATCGACCTTATGAAAAAATCGAAAGGACAAATCGAGAGACCCGAAATCAATAAATTTCATAAAATGAAAAATAAGGCGAAAGAAAATAGTGAAAGGAAAGAAGGAATAATTTTGAAGAGAGACGTTCTTGGTCGAAAAGTCAATCAAGTCGTACAATTCCCCAAAACATCTGTATATTCAATTTCTACAAATGAAAATTCAGAGGAAAATGATTATTCAACGGATTATAAAGATTTTTCCGTCAAAGATT
>JABMBT010043993.1:0-12763 GCA_018906895.1 Odontocolon sp. PSUC_FEM 10030002
CAGTAAATTTAAGTAATTAGGAAAGTTGAACCATCTTCTAGATTTGAGTCTCATAAATTTCAAATGTTGGATGGATAACTATAAAGATGTGCTATAGAACAGACTGAAACAGACAGTGGGTTAAAATCATCAAGTTGGAAGGGTCAGGTCGCGACCCGAAGCTCGAACTCGTTCGTCCTGAACTCCTGGTGACGACTACATATAGTAAACCTAGAGAACGAGTGGGTTGAAAGTTCAGCGATACACTTCGCTTCTGTCGTGTATAACGGAGCTCATTTTATTTTTACGAGTCCAATGAACAGGCGGTGAACTGAAAACGAGATTTTCGAGTGTATTTGCGTCCGGGGGGCATCCTCTGTAACATTTATCTTCCAGCAGACGTTCTTCGCTGTTCAACCGCAAATAGTTTAGTACTTGGTCATCGGATGACCTCCCTGAATTCGAAAGTTCATGGGTCAGAGACCAATTCGATTCAATTGATTAATTCAGACCATAATTGGGTACAATTTTCGAATTACTATAGAATTTTTCAAGTATCTACTTAAAGTTCAAAGTACATTTTAAGAATTTTAAGTAGTTCGAAATTTATTTTTGAGGACTTTTAAAGATTTTATAAATAAGTACATTGAACTTCAATTACTTCATAAATTAGTTAAATTACAAAGTACTTATTTCTAGTCTGTCCAGCTTTGATCCAGACACTTTGAAGAGTACAACAATTTTTGCTTGTCGATAATAAACAATGAATTTTTGTATTCACGCTGCTTAGAGAAATCAACGAGAAACGGGGTCAATGCAGGATTGGTGTCTTGGATGCCCAGTTTTGAAATTTATCAGGGTGTATCTAGCAAATTAATCGGATCCGTTCAAAATCGTTGAATATTCATGTTTAGAGGTTTGCGGCTCGTCCAGAGAGGATACTGCAGTGAACGTTGCGGGTCCTACATATACTATCGTATACGTATATGACTCTGCCAACCCTCAACTAGCAACCCTATCTGTCTCTTACATCCGTAGGACGTGGCAAAGGTGTCGAGAGAAAACCTTCGAGGGAGCCTCGACATCGCGACGTGTACTTGACACCACGCTTTGTAAAACAGTAGAAAAAGGAAACACCAAAGTCTACGTTGATTTTTTAGTTCAAGTAGAAAACAAGTGGGATAAGAGATATTGTTGGACCCCAAATCGTTATTCCGACAGTTATTATATTTTACTTACATATTTCACGTATAATTTGCAATTCCAATTACTTCAAATACATGTTACAATGGTACGTTGTAACTTATAACTAGGGTCAGGAAGTTCGCGAGTTTATAAGGTAGCATTCAGTTGTTTTCAATTGTTTAACAATGATAAAGTCGCGAACTTCCGGGCTCTAATTATAACTGTCAATTGCAATCGTATTTTGTAACTTGTAACTGTCAGGTACAAATTACGTTAATGTAAAGAGAAACGCGTATGGACTGTATGTTTATCCATTGATTAAAACGCTGATCACTGTACCGCTTATCTAACCCCACACGGAAGAAAAAGAGGAAACCCGGAGGCTCGGATTACAGAGTCAGCCAGGGATGATATGGTTAGAGGGTTTGCAAAGAGTAAGTGCATATCATGCAGCTTCCTCGCATCAACCTCATGCGCTCGAGTTTCCCATGTAGTTTATAAAGAACGGAAAGCTTGGAAAATACTGAAAGCAACGAACAGCAAAGGGAACCATCCATTGTTCCATCTCGTTGCCAATTTTGTACCTTCGTTGATCGGAATAATGAGAACCCCTTCAGTTCCCAGTACGATAGCTCGAGGCTGGATATTTTCTCTCCAATGCATCACGAACAATTATCTCCCACCTTCGAGATACATTTTTCCTTAATTTAAAGAACTTCAATAAGCTTTTTTTAAGTAATGACTCATGTCAAGTAAAAACTGTTTTTCCTGGAAAAAAAATAAAAAAGTGTATGCCAAGTACTTAAAACAGTTACCAAAAAAAAATTAAATAATCCTATATGGGGCATTCTCCGTCAGTTCAACCACTCTTATTTTTAATTATGTTTTTTTCACTTATTCGGACACTTTATATTTTGCTCTGCATTTTAGGGAATCTAAAGCGTCATGTGCAGAACCTATAGAAAAATTGACAGAGTGGGCAACAAATATTTTGAGATGTAGAAAACGTTTTTTAAAAGTTACAGCGGCTGAACTGACAAAGAATACCCCATATCTGCAAAAAAAAAAAAGTAAAAAATCTTGGCGTGCCAATATGACTCGATTCGTATAACATAAAAGATTTAATTTCACTACTTTAGCATTCATCGACTTCGGCGATTATTTTCATTAACCACATACGAATTAAAACATTTGAGACACAAAGTTTTTATATGATATTGTATTATATATGTTATATTTTTTTTATTTCATTTTAGTTTTCACGAAAAAAATAATTCAAGATTTTTATGTCAGAGTCTTCAAAATAGTCTAAAAAATCTGAAAATCCCAATAAGAAAAAATGTCAATCCTCATTATTCGTTCCAATCTTTAACAAAAGTCTTGCAGTCGTTCAGATTTTACGTGGTTTTGAATTTTGTCGAAATTCTCTGTACACACGCTGGCTTTTCCAATTTTTGACATATTGGGCTAAAAAGTTCAACATAAAGTGAACCCTTGTGAGCCGATGGTCCCTATTGAATTTGGTGAGAATTGGCCGAACCATTTAAATTTTATACGATTTTGAATTTTTGGAACATTACGATAAAATGGTATTTTACTTCTGCGCGAATTTTCAAATTAAATACAAAACACATATTAAACGAAACACGTCCAGTTACCACCTATTAATCTATAACAGCGGGTAGAATTGGTTTAAAAAAATTAGCTGTGATTTAAATAAATTAAGTAGCAATGAAATTTATACAGTTATATTTTCGGAATACATATGGCTTATAAAACAGCGAACATTAATGAGGAAGGACTGTGCAAGCTTCATTTGCATCCTTCTTTAAGCTTATTTTTCTTGTATTTGTTTAATACTACTTTTGTAACGAGTGTAAGGGTTACAACACGAGGCGAAGGTGACGGTTGTAATCACACGAGTTAGAAAAGTCTTTTCCTCACGAGGAAATCTCGTTTATCGCGTGTATCGTTTATCGTGCGTAAAACTCGACTTCCGCACGTCGTAACATAAAATTTTGTACGAAACTCGTGAGGAAAAGACTTTTCTAACTTATGTCATTACAACCCTTGCCTTCGGTTCGTGTTGTAACCCTCACCCTCGTTAAAAGTCCTTTCCGCACTTGTATCGTAATATACTATAACGCATAATTTTTACTTTTTCGAGAAAACAATAGTACATTACGATACAAGTGCGGAAAAGACTTTTAACGAGTGTAATCACACGAGTTGAAAAAGTCTTTTCCTCACAAGTTTCATACAAAATTTTATGTTACGACGTGGGAAACGCACGGAGTGACATAAATGTTTTTACTTTATTTCAGTTTCCGTAATGATGTCGTTAAATTTTGTCCGGAGCTATCAAAAATATCCGAATGTTTACCACTATATCACTATTTACTCTTGAATTTCTCGAATTGTGTACAGATTTCCAGTATTCCGAATAAAAATTCACTAATGATCCGATATTTCCGCGTGAGGTACACGGTTGGTAGATAGCAAGTAACTGCTATTCGCAATTATTCCCGGGCGAGCGGGATACGGAACACTTTATAAAAAAAATCAAATTTGATAACAGGTCGAAGCAAATCTCATGATCGGCTGAACCGATTTAAACGAAACTAGATGCATTTGAAAGTTTATTCAATATTGAATTGTAAAAGTTCATCGAAAATCCGATCAGAGATGTAGTGTTTGAGAAATATCAATGTGAAATCATGTACTTTTTTTAAGTACTTTTTTTAAGTACTTGACGTCGAGACGCTACCGCATCTCTTCATCACTTGATGTTGATATGGGTGAAAAAAAAGTGCCACATCGAGTGACTTTTTGCATTTTGGTTCACCATATTGTTTCTGCAACGACCCAAAAACCACTTATAAACTTCCATGTAAAATACGCAATTATTGGCTCTCAGCAGTTTTCGCACAAAGGTGAAACTATGGTGACTTCTCGATTTCATAACCAAGTTGAAAGATTTAAATTTTCCATTGATAAATTTCAAGTTTGACATTTCCATCAATTTGCTTTCACATAAAAATCTTTGTAAGTTGCAAAGGACCTTATGGATTTTTTCATTTTCTTAGTCCTACTTTGTCCGCTAATGACCGATATGATATCAAACTGCCAGTAAATATCAAATCACTCCCAAATTCACTATTTTTTTTTACTAATGCTAATATCAAAAGTGAAGAACAAATCATTTCTAATTGAGCCTAAAGATTTATTTGTTGAGAAAACTCTCATAAATTTTATAGATTTTACAAGTGCCATTTGTCACTGTTTCAAACTTTTTCTCTGTGGCATAAGATTTCCTTTCTACAAGCATCTATGAAAAAATTTCTGCAGTTATTTGTACAAAGACCGTATCGATGTAAACCTCAATGGATTTTCTCTATGCTTTGATCTTCTCGGACCTATAAAAAAAAGTACAAAACAAATAATAAATAATCATGAAAAAACAAATTCATATAAAAGCAAAGGTGAATGTACGTGGGGGGAAAACGGATGATATACAAAACGTACCTCGTTATCCATTTAGAAAAGTATAAAAAAAGGAAAGGGTTTGTAAAATGGCACGGTAAATCGGTAGAGATCCCTCTCGAGCTCTCAGGATGGTTTTATATAAAACATGTTTTACAGATGTACGCGATTCAACACCGGAACTCTCTATCATTGACGATGTTGTGGTGTTGATGTTGGTGAATCGACAGTTTATATCGTCGCGTACTCGGATGAATGGAACCCTTTTCCGGTAGTTCTCTGAATGCGAGTTCTATACGGATAAGTTGACACGCAAAGCGCGCCGTTTCTACCGTTTCTCCTGCTGTTGAGGTTTGAATCGAAAATGGGGCGGAACTCGGAGAGCTCGAGAAATCCCACGTAAAATGTACTCGCGAATCCATATATCTACTTACGCTCTCAGCTTTTAACAACGCCGAAGAAAAATTGAGAACGAGCAAAAAAAAAAAAGAAGAAAAACATTTTCCACAACCAATTCTATAGAGATTCATCCACTTCAGTCTCTTAACAACAAGAGTGTACGTATGATTGTAATGTTTTTTCATGACATTAAAAGATGAAACCGTAGAATATTGAGAAAGTCTGAAGTGTCTGTTAAATAGGTGAGCAATAAGAAAAAAATTGGTCTCTTCGCATTGATCACGTGAAGAATTTTGTTATGAAAAACTGTAAACAAAAACGTAATTAGGACTCGAGATAAAAAATTAGGGTGCAAAGTAGGATGTGCTACGTGAAAATGACGAAGACTTTTGCATGCAATTATCCTGACGAATTAAGTTGATTCGATTTAAATTTGGGGTTGACCAATGCGATATGCGTAAAGTTCGCAATAAAATCCTAAGAGAAACTGAAATACTAGAGAAAATACATGTACAACGATAAAAGTAGAAAGAAGATGAAGTAGTCGTTGAAAAAAAACAAGAAGCTCACCGGAAACCGGTGTTCGGACCCTCAAAAGACGTCGAGTCGCGAGAAAGCCGAGTCTCACCTCGTCATTTCTGTTGTGATGATGAAACAGTCGTCTCTTCCCTTCAGATGTCACCCGACAAAAGTTAACTCGTGCAGAAACGTATCGCGCTTCCTTCAATTCCAAAATCAGAAATCACCCGAAATAATGAAAACAAATAGATTTTAGCCAATCTTAAAAATCAATCTTCTCGCTCGGTTCCGCACAGTCGGGACTTATCGAGATTCAAAGAATCATCTAAACGAATACGAAGAAACATAGAAAAATAGAATCGAGTGTAAAAATATTCGAGTTAAAAAATTGGGGCTCGGGTGATGGGTCAGGTTGTACGTGCGATTTGCGACTGAGTGCAATTCCACGACTAGGAGGACGATATTCGTGAATCCCAGCATCCAGAAGGGAAGCAGGGAAGCGGAGCATCGATGGGGGCGAGAGTTCGTCCCGGTGGTGGTGGTTGGTGGTGGCGGCGGCGGTGATGTGCTCTCTGCTGGACCAGAAACAGGGGTTGGTTTGCGAGTCGGATCCACGTGCCGAGTATTGATCTGTCCGCGCAAACTCCCGCGACTCGCTACATCCTCGTCAGCTCTCCGAGGGTCTCCCTATACCGCTGTACAGTTACCCTGGTCAATGGATCTGCTCTTGTCTCTCGATTCTCAGCTATTCGCGATACCGATTTCATCTCAGCTTCGTTTTTTTATCTACCTCACTGTCTTAATTGGAATTAGAGAATCGTGAGGTGTTTCAGGACGCTTAGTTTAGCTTAGTTCAGTTTGGTATAGTTCAAATTGATCTACATTATATTCTTTTATATTTATTTGCTGGTGCAAACAGCGGTCATTTATTTTTTTTCGTGTTTTTATTCATAAGTTACTTTTGCTGTGTTAATTTCTTGAATTTTGGATTTCTTTTTTCACGCTCTGTGATTTAACAACTTTTGTATCGTGGCTTTCGACCTAGAAGTCGATATTCTTAGATCCTTTACACAAATTATGTATCTATCTATTCTTCAATTTCGTCAACTTTACTCGAAAACAGAGTAGGTTTAGTTCTACCCGTTTAATCGAGCGTTTTTCCTTTTTTTAATCCTTTCCAAACATTCTCATGGACCAGGATCCAAAACTACTCGAATACTATCCGCGAAGAGTTTATAGACCCAACTTCGTTTCCTCTTCGACTTCTAATTTCCATCCGTCTAATTTATAATAATCAGACGTGCAATCGAACGGAATTAGCGAAACAGAAATTTCGTTCGGTTTCACAGGCGGATACGAATCCAACGATAATCGGAAAATATAAATCGGAAACGATTATGCGAGGATGATGGCGAGGCCGAGAGTGGGGACGGGCGACATTATGACCGCTTTAGGTTTTTACCACCAGAGCAACGGACCCGGGGATTCATATTCATTCTTCTTTGTCGTTGCCCATCTATAAGATCGGACAGTATTTTTATGCTGTATTTATGCTTTTCGCGGTAACAAAAATTGAGTCTTATCCTGACGATATCCACAATATCGAGAGAAATGTCGAAGCGGAAGCGTAACATAGCCTATATAAAACCTGAGGAACCAAAATTCCTTCGTGAACTCAAAGCGCAAGCTGGTTTCAAGGAAGGACCTACCATCGATACCAAGGTATGATGTTGCCGACGAATGACGAATATATTCCCTTCGCGACGAATCCTACGTAGATTACTCGCAGCGGAGAACGTCGGGGCTTTTCTCCGAGATCGGACAAAGCTCGGACATCTAACGGCGAGATCTATAACTATATCCTCGCTCAGCTTTCATGTAGTTTTCCTGTTTGAAAAATGAAAATGCAGTTAAAAAGTTTGTTTTTTTCGTTGTTTCGTAAAAGCGAGAACAAGAATTGGAACCAGAGGACGACGATAGAGACGACAGAGACGAGGAAGAACCTGTGGTCGTTATTTTAAAAGATGGAGACCTAACAGCGGAAGAAGCAGATACGATAAAGAAACGGAAGGAAGATGGTATGGAAATAGTCGAAAAGCATTGAAAGGTCTGATAAAAATCGTCAGAAATGTACGAAAACATAGATTGATCCAGATACGATTCTATCAGACCTTTCTGTGTAATTCTGACCACCCCTGGCTAGTTACGAATTGGTTGACGATTATATTTGTTTATATAATTTTACAGAGGAAGCAAACGCGAAAGCGGATTTAACGAAACGCGTGATATTCAAAAGGAATAAAACAGCCGAGACGGAAAAGAGCGGCGAGGAGAATATTGTTAAGAAAACAAAAAAGACGAAACAGAAAAAGGTTCCTCTGTCATTCGATCATCAGGAAGATGAATGAAATAACGATTACAAGAATGCATCGTGTATTCCAACATATTTTCGTAAATGATTAAAATAAAAATTAATCCTGAGCCTCTGAAGCATGTACAAAATGTAGTGTTAAAATTAACACAGAAACATTGTTTAAACAAGTCCACATTAATTGCACTGTTAATCAGCGGTATAGAATCGATATTGCTTCTAGAACGCAGCTAAATTGCGTTCAAATTGTGCTGCCCGCTGGTCACTAATTTCATTGAATCTTTAAAAAAAGACCATATTCATATTGATCTTTGGAAATCATGTCAACATTAAACGAAAGCATCTGTGTCAATGCGACACCCTAAAGGAGGTATGCCTATTAAGTTAAATCCAAGTTACAGATTTTACATTTTTGTGCGATCTTAAAAACTTGGCGTTGAGTCGCTACCGCGTCTTTTGATATGGAATTGTAACTGTATAGATATACTTTCCCATGAAAATTATGTAACTCGGCTCCTACGCGGTAAATATGGATGAAATTTTTATGTTATACTTCCGTGACGTCGAGAATTACAATCCCGGTTTTTGATGTTTTAGGTAGGAATTTTTCTAAGCTCTAAAATGGGACAAAATTGCTATTTTACACTTTAACTAGTTCCAATGATAACATGTGATTCAAAAAACATGTTTGAAAATCGCATTGTATTGTTTAATCGCGAAACTAAAATTCTAATACATATATAGGAAATAACAGTGTCTCTTTAAAAGTCTTGTTATTAACACCAGAACCAATTGACTTTCATGAAATTTCTACAACTAGGAATGTTCGTTTCTCGAGTAACTTGTCAGCTGAAAGGGCTCTCAGCGACAGATTCGTTAATTCTGCTTATCTGAAGGATTCTGAAAAAATGAACGTCATAACGAATGTTCTTCATTGATTTAAAGTATTTGGGAAAAGCTGTGATGAAATGTCTGTCCTAAATACAAACAGACCTAAGGATCGGTGTTGACCGGCGACGATTCTATTAACGATTAACAAAAGGTCTTAAGGAAGAAGGAACAGGGTAGAAAGCGATTGCTAGAGATTGTTGTAAAATTCAACAGTATGTCCCGGTGCCGTCCCCTTTGCCGGCGCATCTACGGGGATTGGCCATGCCGGACGGGGATGAGTCACGTGACGTACAAGAGCAAGAACGGCAAGAACGGCAAGAACGGCTCACTGGCCATCATGGTCCCTTTAACGCGACGAGTATACGTCATAAAATTTGCGGTCACGTGATTTCTAAAACGCCATCTTGGCAGTTTTCGACGACGACGACGGAGGAAAGGAGGATCCGTGACGTCGTATCGAAATAAACATAAAATATATGTGAATAAATTATACGTGATTCGAGGATTTTTTCAACTCTCGCTACGTGGAAAGGTCGGGTTTGCGTCCTCGATTACGTTTATACGCGTTAAACGGTCAGTGTTTGTTTAAATAAGAGCGCGGCAAAACAAGAGTGTGTGTATGTGTGACTGCATCTACGATTTTATCAGAGAGTTTATATCCCTCTTCGATCCGTCTCTGTCACTCGCTTCTCTCTTTGCTCCGTCGCCGTCGCCATCGTAGTTTTGTCGTTCATCGTACCTACGCTCGATTATCGCGTGTCGCCTCGCAAGAACTTTTAGAGCGACGGCTCTCCTCGAGGCAGCTGTTGGACAGCCAGATTCAACCAGCGAGCCTGTCCCAATTATTTTCCAGTACTCCCAGTGAAGAAATGGCGGGAGCATTCCGATGATTCGCCCTGAAAAAAAGGAAAATATAAAAAAAAAAAGTCCGCGAAAACTCGTAGTGGAGACACGTGCTCTCCCGGTCGTCAGGTCGTCCGCTCAATCGAAATCTCTTTGTCCTCGAGGTATATCGAGTTACGATGACTTATCCAATGTGTTAATCGCAAAATTACGGCATCGAATAACACACGATGCTAAAAATCAGGCCCGTCTCGATCGACATTTCGGACCCCGCGCTATCCTTGCGCCTTTCCATCCTGACTAACTAGAGACTTCCCGGTCCGTTGACGTCTAAATTACATACATTTTTCTTTCTTCTTTCTTAAATCTTGTGTATTGTTATTTTCGATGCTCTCCGCTGACATTGAGGGCTAAATGAACTAAACATCATTCTCGTTTACCAATCTAATCGCGTGTCCAATCGGAAAGCTTCTACATATATTTTTTTTGCAAATCGTTCTTACTACTCCACAAATGGAACCTCTTTGAAACTTACTTCACCATCTCCAGAGCCTCTCTGAAACCTATCGCTACCCTTCCGATTCGATGAAACCAAAGCGAAACTATAGGATTGTACGTGTCCCAGCAAGATCTAACTGGGCTCGGGTCACCCTGGCTCGGACATCCTGGCCCTGAATCCTACTCATTCCTGGTCATCCCCAGGTACTTTTATCACGGCCCTGACGCAACAGCTTTTTTTGCTTTTTTTTTTAAACTATACCCACCGTCGTCCCGTTGCAGCTGCCATCTGGTGTCCAACATGCAGCGATGAATGTTGACTATTTCCAGGTTTTTCCCTCAACACAGCCCCGTCGTCGTCGTCGTCGTCTTCGTCGTCGCCGCCGTCGTCGTCGTCGTGTTCTCCTTCACCCGTTTCGTCTTTTTCGTCGTAACGACGCGAATGTACCTGGGGAAATAACACACATACGTTTCTCCCGCTCGTTTTCTATAAAGAGTTCCGCGCAAGGATTAAAGAAAATGTGGTGGTGTTTTCGAAATAGTGTCTTGTAAAAAGAGATATATTGAAAAAAAAAGAACGTGAGTGAATTTGCTACGTCTGGTACGGGGATAACACTGCTGCCTATACGGAGATTCGCGAACAAGAGTGTGCGAGAGGGAGACGAGGTGAGGAGAGATTCCCGAGAATATCCTTCGTGTAATAAAAAAAACTCGTAAAAAAAAGGGCTTAGAAATTTTCGAGGGTGAAAACGTGAAGATTTCTCATTTCGAGTTCGGCAAAATTAAAAATCGTAAAATCGCCCAATGCTCGTCTCCTCGCAGAGATATACAATTCTGAGGACCCGGGTACGTCGTGTGTTCGATTCGTGTATATAATTTACGAGTAAATCACATCACTCGGTAATTACCTGGAAGAAAAATAAATAAGTAAAATAATAAATAAAACATATCAGTGACGGAATTACCGCGAGATAAAGCTTCTCGCTTTTTCGATACGTGAACGTGAGAGCGAAGGGATCCGTCTGTTCCTTACCCTCCGGCCCTCACCCTTCCCCCTTTCTCTTCGCGGAACGGATTTTGCTTCCGTGTATTCGCGATCTGATCAGGATTTCTTTACATGCTGCATCCGGACGTCGGGGAAGGGACGATTTTATTTTAGAGAATCCTGGCTACCGGGTCGTAGGTCGTGGCACCGTTCCCTCCACGTCGCGGTCGCTTCTCGCTCGCTCGCTCATTCTCTCTCTCTTTCTCTCTCTCTCTCTCTCCCTCTCTCTCATTCTCTCTTTCGCTCTCCTCCTGCCCCTGGAAGCTTTGTACTCGGTTTTTCCCGTATTCGGTTCATCCGTGTGCGTCCCCGACTGTGACGCGTGCGTGAATAGATTTCTCGTAGCCGCTTTTTGTTGTTGATACCGCGACTGTAGACAATTTTGACCGCAAACTGAATACAAAGAAAGAAAACAACGATAAATAACTAAATATCAAAAAAGACATTTTTAAAAACTAATCATCCAGCTGCCGGTCCGACGTGCTGATTGCCTCGTGATCAGGAACGACTGTTTTCTCCCCTACCTCCTAGACTGACAGAAGACTCTCTCAGGAACAACATCTCCGTCGCGATTCCTTGATTCTCCATGCGCGAGGAAGAACCGCCGCGTGTGCACGCGACTCTCCGTTGCAATAGTTACACTGCATATAGAGAAAAAGAGATCAGGAGGGGGGAGGGGAGCGAGAGGGACCGAGAGAAGGGTCGACGAGGGTGCGGGGGTGGTTAGTGGCGGGGAGAGGAGAAGCAGAGAGAGAGGAGTGTCGAGGCAAAAGCACCGTCCGCGCCGGAGCGTCCGTGTGATCCTGCTTAGAGTTTTCGTGGCCGCGCAAAGGAGACTCTACTGGTAGGGACGACGCGTGGAGATTCTAAATTTCGAAATATGTATATATATATATGTTCACGCATATATACATACATACATATATATATAGTTTCATCCGAATCAAAAGATCCTGTTTTTTTTTTAATTGTTGTTGTTATTGTTTTAATTCTTCGCTAACCTGGGTGTTGTTTAATTGAATTATCGGTTACTCGTTCGACAAACGCGATTCCTTCGGCCTGAAAATTTTATTGGTTATGGTGCCGACTCTTCGAAGGAGCGAGAGAGAAAGAGAGACGCGGGAGAGCGAGCGCTCGCGCGCGCGCTCGCGAGAGAGTTCCCGATCCGCGTGTGTATCAGTTTGTTTTTGTATGGGTGTGTATGTATATATGAGTGAGTGTGCGTCGTGTCCTGTGTCTGCTGCGGCGGCCTGTCGGTCGGTCGTTATGTATGTAGTTGTGTCTGTGTGTGTGTGTGTATACATATATATGCATTATAGATACAAATGTGTATCTGTGCGTGTATATATATATATATGAATCCGTGTGAAATTCTGCAGCGCCATTTTGGAAAAATTCTGCCTATTATTTCCGTAACGCGATTAAGCCCGGACGCGGGATCGAGAAACGCGTCCAGGATATCTGATTTTTATTTTTTGTTTATTTTTTGTTTTGTTTACTTTTGGCACGTCGGTGGGCGATATCGAAGAAGTCTGTGCTTTTTTTTTTTA
>JABMBT010043994.1:0-20788 GCA_018906895.1 Odontocolon sp. PSUC_FEM 10030002
AAAAACTTCGATTTTTCATATTTTTTCGTTTTTAATCATTGTACAAAATTTCTCTTACAATTCAACTACTAAATACCTCCCACATCTAAATTGATAGGATTGTGTACACTATGAGATTCTCTTAACCCTTTCACTTTTACAGATATAAAAAAATGTTGTCTATTATAATAAACAAAAACAATCCATTTTAAATCCTGGATCATGATGTAAAAGTGTACATTCTGAATCGTTGAAAATACAAATATCTGCGTTGCAATTGGTACAGAATGGATCTAGTAAGGTTCTATGCTAGATTCTTCAAAGTCGCCAGAACGGCGGGATTCCCAGAGGAAAACTGTTATGCCTTGAGGTACGTAGATCGTCGCGACGGCAAAGAACGCGCGCTCGCGCGATAAATTTCAATCGACGACTCTTCGTCGCGCATTACGAATTACGACGGGACGCCGTTGAAACGATTAGCAATTCGATAGCCCTCGAGTGCAAAGTCGATTGGCTGCGTGCCTCAAACGCGTGGGATAACTTTGTACGATGTTCTATATTTCTGTATCGGCGCTACGTTACAAAAACCGTCGTGCTCAATAATATTTTTCCGGGGCATCCAATGTATTAACGAAATCTCATTACCGCGTAATGTTCACAATTAGCCCGGAATATCAAATAGCCAAGGATGCTTCCGATTAGTATTAACTACTCGCGAGACCCAAAGAAACGCATGGTTAATATTAATTCAGCGATATTATTACGTAATCGAAGTGTGGTATCGTGTTTTCAATTCATTAACGTCATTCATCGAACGCCTGAGTAGCCCGACACACCGGACGGATAAACTTATAACGTCTGTATTACATACTATATACTTAATACGATATACTCGGTCAATTGTACCGTAAGATAATACGAGGCTGACCTATATTCTCTCTCGCTCTCGCCAGATATACGCTTTTTCCATTGTTCCGCGAAAGCCGTGACGTCAAAACGTCCAGTCTTCGGTCAAGGGAGAACAATCCTTTCATTTCCGCTCAGTCGTTTAATCATGGGCATGGAAGTTGTTAGATTTTTCTAATTTGTGCGTTATTGTATCTTCTATCATTTGATTATGATAACATTGATAACCGTTATTTGTATTCAAATTTTTTGACAGGATGAATAAAAGCTGAAAAGGATAAGCAGTAACGAGTATACAGGACCGTATCCTCGGTACATGAAGAGAAATTTATAGTAAAAATTACCCTGCTATTTAGTAGTCCAGGAACAAACCCCGCCTTTACTAATAATAATTCCAAAACGGTAATGACAATTTTACCATTTATTTGAGATCAAGTAAATTTTAGTATGTTCCCAAAGAAAATTAAAATGAAGTCAAGCAAATTTTATTTGAGAGCATGGTTAAATTTTTATGATTGTTTTGGAATTATTGTCAAAGACGAAGCTTCTCCATCGATTACTAAATAGCGGGGTAATTTTTACTACAAATTTCTCTTCGTATATTGCCAGAAAAAATAACTAGAAACAACCGGCGGATCTGGAAACGAGTGGCATAACGAGAAAATCGTGAAGAAGGCGCAACACAGAGAGCAACCAATACAGCGCAAGGAATCGAACATCGGTAGAAAGAAGAGGAGAAGTCCAGCGAAGGTCGTATCAATTAATCCTACTGGAGTTCTCACATCGACAAGCTGGGTAATTGCACGCGAGTGCGCACATAACGTTTCCAGGACTATTTTCTATCTCGGTCTGCCGCATTTGTTAAGCTTCAACAACTTTGAACCGATATTTCCTGTCGGTCTTCTTGAAATTCTCATTAACGTCGTTTTGTTTTTCGCGCGCTCTCGTGAAATATTGCTCCTGCGTGGTTGCATCTTATACAATAAAATGCTGTTCAATCGAATTATCAATCTTCGACGACTCTGAATTCAGATCATTTTTTTTAGAATATCAATCATTTACCAAAAAAGTCATAAAATAAAAATATTGAAATTTTGAAGTCCTTCGAGGAATTTGGATCTCGGATGAGAAACGTGAGAATGGGTCGTCGAGTGGAAGAAGACGCAAATCCGACTGGAGTTAGTTGCTCAGCGAGACGAGATACGAGACAAGACGCGGTAAACGAGAAAAGACGGAAGACAAAGCCGCCGCTGTTGCGATTCTCCCGTCAAGCTACGAACTGTAAATCAGCTGGAACACAGCACCGTGTAAAAGCGCGCCCTTACACGAGAAGGATGAAACTCACCGCGGAGCAAGCAGGATCATCTGCATGTCGAGAGGGTCCGTTTTCTTTGACGGCACACGCGCGCGGAAACCGTTGCGCCTGTTATCAACACCGCTGCGACCATCAGTTGTCCAGATAACGACCAAGAAGGTCTTTCATCTACCGACGCGGATCTCCTTTCTTTTTTGCCAGAGTTGCCCTCGTTCGCCTTCCTGGATCTCCCTCCTGACAAACTGGTCGAATAACTTTTTTTCTTGTTGTACGATCCTGACAACATTCAACGCGTTATTCGAATCCAGTTAAATCATCATCAAGGAAACCGCAGACTCTTTGTCGTCTTTGACAAGAATCTCTTGGAAACAATCTCAATTCGTCGTTGTCACTGATTACCGACCTCGACTCTTTACAACTTTCTGGAATTGACATTTTATAGCGTCTTCTTCGAAACAGCCAAGTTACCCCCCCCCCCTCCCCCCGCATCGTGAGTACCGCACTGGAATAGATACCTAGATAAAGTCAACCTCGCAAAGAGTACTCGCGGCTAAGACTGGAATTTGGTGTACGTACAGGTATATATGACGGGGTTTCACGGACCGCACACTGATTGAGCTGTTGGCCGAAGGCCGATTGAGCAGGAGCCGTGTAACTGCAATCATGAGTTTACGAGGGTATACGACCATAAGTTGAAAAGTCTTAAATCTCGCTCGTTTCAATCTGTATCTTTAGTCGAAGCGAACGCATCTGATACGACTCTCGTCGTACCAGACCCTCGTCTTGCAGACTTGGTTGCTCTGTCCTCTGTGGGAGGGATTTTTTTTATCCTCCCTCATCTCACGTTTCATCATTTCTTTTTGATCCGCAATGTACCTGGTTCTACCTTGTGTATAGCCTACAAAAACCGTTTAATAGGGGTCTTGGTCCGGAGTAAACGATTTGTAATATCCAGGTATTCGCTCGAGAGCTTTGCAATTAATGGCAATAACGCGGGATTACGCGGGTCGCGGCCGTGTCGCGTTCAACGTATCTCCCTCTCTTCCTCTTATTTTCCGTGAAAGTCATACACCCGAGGAAAAAGCAAATCGAGTGCTTCTCTGCTCTGCTCGATGTAAGTGAACCTCGAAGCTAGGAGCGAAGGAGACGAGTGAGATGGAAAGCCGTATATATACGTGAAACGATGCGAATAATCGACTCCTCGCACGTACACTCTCCTCGCGTAGATCTCCGTGAAATGAACGTGAATATTGTTACAAGTTACGATTGCTACTGGAAAACACGTTTCTGTAGCTCACGGAGCAACCCAATCGAGAAGGTAAAATATTGAAAAATAAAAAATAATGAAAATTGGAAGAGATATTTTCACAAAGACTTTCACGAGCATAGACGTTATGCGGAGAATTCTAAACCGATAAATGATTGTAGATAGAAAAGTGTACTCATCGATACAGTATTGGAATTTCTTTAATTTATAATCCATTGATACCTGTAACACTTGAGAAATTATTTGCAATTCACAGAGATTCTACCGATACTTTCGTCTTGGAAGGCTTGTGGCGAGAGTGAGAACGAATTAGTTTTTTCGTCACGGTAACTCTGCGAGCACACGTGCGCGTACCACCGTGAAACTACTTCTCGTGCAGAGTACACGCTATCCAGGTGATTACGACCAACGGGTATCGCGTTTCGTCTCCCTCGTGACTTTGTCGCATGAAATTAATTTAATACGCGCAGCAGCATTATACAGCAGACAGGGACTAGAACATAAAAGAGGAGAGAAGATAATGGATTGCGAAACTAGCATAGACTGTTACGGTATAGTAAAGTATCGAGGCACACGACGGATGGAGACGACCAGAGACCAAAAAACTGATCATCTAGGACCTTGACACCCCATAAGAATTAAAAAAAATTGACTGAAATCCTCGAATCTTCAATATGGCGATTTTTTGATTACAAACATCGTAGAGATTTTTCGAAAATTCGGACAACATCGAAAAAACATTTAAAAAATCGTTTTTATCGATATTTCTCAATCCATTTCCAATCCTACAAACCACCTTTTTAGCGGTGTAAATGTGCAAGTATGTGTGTGTATTCCTGAGCGATTTAACAATTTTTGTGGAAAAATAATTGAATTTTGCTGAAAACTCTGAACGTGGTTTGTTTCGCAGTACGAATAACGACGTTTGTATACACGGGCTTGTACGAAGCTGCCACACAGCGCTCGCAATACATCTTAACAAGCCGACTGAGCGAGTGAGTGAGTGAGTGAGATAAACTGACGCAAAGCATTTGAGAGCGCAATGTGTCTAAGCATAAATATTTATTGCGATCGCGCCCACACGTTAAATAGCATACGATACTCGCTTGCAGAGGACGGATAGCGAACGAGCTCGCGGACAGCGCCACTTAATTTCGACGCCGAGCATTAAATCGTTCTCTTCGTGTGCACACACTATAATATTATATTATATACCTACATAACATATGTATTCCGCAGTTTGAATGAACGCAACTTTAGAGAAGAGACGTGCCGATCGGCGTTGAGAATCTTTTACAACCGGTAGTGATTAAATCGCTCGTATAACGTCTAATTAATTTCGATAGCCATCGCAAAAGAGATACGCCGACGATCGAAGAGTACCTCCACTTAACTATTTACTACTGATACTCCGTGTGTTCGAGAAACCAAATAGACATTATATCTACATGTTAAAATTGACGTGCGAACGACGGTAGGCTTGGCCCATTCCGCAAACTACGTTTTTTTCTCAAGACTCCCGCATGCACTGCTCCTGTTTTGTTACTCAAGTACCATAAACTTACATTTGTATGTGTAATGACGTAAACCAACGTGGAAACCTTTGCGGGTGTTTGTCTATCTTGCTGCGATACGTTATCAAGCATAGGATCTCTATCCGTATTCTCCTCAGTAAGAGCATCTCACGAGTCACAATTCGCGAGTCCGAAAGTAGCGCGTGCGAAGCTGGTCCGCAGAGGCAGAGCTGGAATAAATATAGGGAAGAGCGAAGCAAGCACGATATCGCCCCGAGGGCCGTAAACCCTATTCGAAGAACCATCAATATAAATTAGTCTCAAATCGTGGGATACAATCTGATTTAGAATAAACTGGCATCGAGGATAAACAGATGTGCTCGAACTCGAGTACGGTGAAACTTTATTGTGGTTTTAATGTAGGTACTGTTGATAATACACGTGCGAGCCCGGTAAAACCTTGCACGTTCGCTATGTGTGGTCCAGATACGGAGAAGACAATGGGAATCTGGTACGAATGGGTCACGACCCACGATATGCCGGGCGGAAGTGGAAAATCGCCGATTGCCGTCCGATTTCACAGTGAATGAAGCACGAGCGCGTAGGATAGTTTGTACAATGTATACGAAAGGTATCTCTGTATTCCACGCACACGTGTACTAAATTGCGTTGCACGCACAGGACCAAGTACATTGCGCGCAATGTATCCAGACTCACCGTCCAGGACGTCGTTTAATTTGACGTGCAATTATCCCGAGATAGGCGGGGCCGTGCATAATCGCGTACGAATACGATCGAGTCTCAGCGTACACTGCTCGACTACTCGCAGAGAGATGCCTCGGGGGATCTCGCGAAACTTGCACTCGCGAAGCATCGCCGCAGCGGAGCTTAGCTCATAGCTCTAGCGAGCTTCAACATTTCCGCATTCGCGCGATAATCCGCCGTCGGTTACGCCTGTACGTTTAAACCGAAGCTCAAGAGTCGCTGGAATCTTGGTCGTGACGAGGGATCGACCCAATCAACGAAGATACACGGCATCGTGAATTTATTAATTCCATATTCCATACATATGTAGGCTGGTTCGAGACACTTTGAGAAAAAATCAAGTGGCAAGAGGATAAAAAATTGCAAACAGGGGTTAAGGTTTAATCTGATATACGTAGGTATACACAGCTCGGAGAGACGTTTGGAGGAGTTTGGAGAGGAAAACATTAACTATACCGACAATGCAATCGCTCTTGCGCAAAATGAGCACCGAGCGACTCTCTGGCACTTCCCGATGGCGTTGGTGTGGCTCTTGTACTCGCACGTAGCACATATCTCTTAGCTGGATATATATAATACCTATACGCGGTGAGGGCCTTGGTCATTAGCGGGCATTACGTGCACCAACCCTGTGCTTGCTCTCTTGTATACGCACTGTATGCAAAACCATGGGCTCCCGCGAGAGTTATATGTCTCGAGAGATATTACTGTTCTCCGCACCTTTACCGTATAGTCAATTTTTCGCAAAGTATGAAAGGCTTCTTCAGCGTGCCGAGAAAGAAGCCAGAGAAAACGTTTTGGTTCTGTGCCTCTTTGCTTCTTGCCCATCGTTGATGCAGCCACCGCAACAGGTGCTGCGATGATTAGAAATAAAACTGGAGTCCCGTTGGCGACTAGTGGGTCACGGTGATCTTAACTTTGTGACTAACAGATTAATATTGTATAATTCCGAAGAAACAATGATTTCGGGGCAAATTTACCGAACGTCTTACGCGATATTGAGACAGAACGTATTTGACGTTTACGAGGACTCTGCACTCTTCTTATCGTGTTGGACATGAATTTGCAATCACATGTACAAACCGCGTTGTCTAATCAATGGGTATTCCAATCTCTGGAAAGATACGATCTAGGTATTTACCACTTTGTACCAACAGTGCCAATTGAGCATTGCATTAGCGATAATTACGAGCGACTAGGTACGAAAACATTTGATTATTCATTAAAACTAGTCGGACGACTAGCCGCGAGCGAATGAGTCAACGTAATGGAGAGAAGAGGGCGTCGGCACGAAGTAACGGAGTGTACAATTAGAAACGAATAATGTAATACACGCGGTGCGGATAGTATACAGAACTACGGCAGCGAGAACACGAGACACAATGAGTTAGTCAGATAAGACGAGTACGAGTTGGTAAAAGTATATGGTATTTTACACAGCTTGATTATACTCAAAGACTCGTGTCTCGCGACCTAGCAAGCGTATATGTACCCTGATATACGTATTTAAGTGTATTATATATCGTCCGGTTGCAAACCTGAACCGTTGTACGAGTATTCTAACGCTAGCTGGCACCGAGAACTTCACCGTTCTTCTCGCAGTGCCCCGTTAATAATCAGCGAGTACTTGCGAGTTTGCGAGTACTCTCGGACAGTTAGACCTTTTTTTTTATTCCTCGGTCCAAGCAGATCCGGAAGATCATTGCGAGGATAGCGACAGCTGCACGGCCTTGCCACGGTACCGTCGTCTATCTCTGCCAATTCTGACTGTCTGTAACTTCTGTAATCAACAGTCTTTCGTTTTACACCTGACGATCAGTCCAATTTTATTGTTAATTTGTGCGTCGTTTTTTTTATCCTCGATTTTTTAAGGTACCGTACCTTTGATGCAGAAACGCGTTAGAAAAATGTCATGTCGGTCACACATATAGTTCTCGAACGAACTTACTTAGCCAGGTATTTTACATATGGGTAAGACTATTTATTCTGCACATTACTTTACCGCCAGATACAAAGGTTATCGTATTAATCCTCCACAGTAACTGCGTTAGCTCCGAAGAACTCGGAATGGCGGTCTACCTACCCGTAATTAGTGTTCCCTCTAGTCGGAGTTGTTCGCTTCGCTTCGTTCCACCGAGTCTGGCGGTGCAGTGGCAAGATCGCGAGCGGGAATTAACGCGCCGTTGCATAATTTCCCTTTCATCACGGAATCCTTCCCTCGCGCGATTTATGAGCGCAGATTGCGCGAATATGAGAGAAAAATAGAATAAAATGTGAGGCGAATAAGGACGAGAGTATGGATTATTCGCGAGGATTATTTGTGTTCCCCATTGAAGGAAATCATTCCTTTTGAAAAAATTTCAACACAAAGTCGAATTCGGAGACATCTGTAATCCCGTTATTCGAGGATAAAGTGATTCCGGACGGATTTTGTACGCATAACGACTCTCCGTTGTTGAGTCTAAGTATTACAATTGTACGATTTACTCGGCGTCAGCATTAAATCACGAAACCCGACAGATATGCGCAATACTTTTAATTCATAGATTTCCATATCAATAAACTCTCGATTGGAAATTATCGTAAGTCTGATTGACGGTTCCGCAACCCTTTCTGCACAGAGACTTCATAAATAATATAAATATTCATACTCTTGGCTTGGATGTTTATAATATCGCGTCTGGCGCCGCGTGTCCCGAGAGTTGCAATTTTATGAAATAATATCGCGTGGGCGTTATAAAAATGCTAATAGACGGGTGTGAATATTATCCTATACAGTATTCGATACGCGAGTCGATCGACGTTTCTCCAAATGACGAACGAAGCTGTTTACGAATTTCGTAATATATCGCGCTGGATGTTGATCGTAGTTGCGATGCTTGGCCTCGATCACTCGCGTTTTAATAACCGAGACGCTGAGCTGAGATGTTCGCAGCATCACAGCCAGGATAATAATTATGTATTACTCTGTCAGATCTGCTCCGACTATTCTCCGACTACTGTTCTCGATTAGCCCGTATTTAGAGTATGATTTATTATTACAGCATCGGAGAGACTCGACGGATCTCGCTAATAGTCGATGTCCCGTTATTCCGAAGCGAACGAACCAAGTTCATCCCTGTGGACCCATTTCAGCATCCTTCTGAAACAATTTTTTTTTTTGGTTTTATCGCGGTACATCGAACGGCTAGGTTGAGACCAATTATTCCACAACGAACTTTTCACCCTCGATTCGTTTTGAGTTTGTGGGCAATTCTACGATACTTGGCAAGATACACATCAACAGCGAGATTCTGGTGTCTCGCGAACTCGACACGCTGCACACTATCAACGAAAATATCCGCACGCGACGCGTGAAGCGAAGAACAGCAGAAATAATGGACCCTAATAATAGCATCCACCGACGCTGCGGCGACGACAATCACTGCATTGTTCGATGCTTTGCGAATCATCAATAACTTTCCCCTCCATCGAATGTCTCGTAGCGAATTCGCGAGTACAATGTAACTGACTTTATAATCAAAAACACATGTCTCGTTACAAATTGGATGATTAAAAAGAAGGGAATCAAGAGCGTTAATTATCGCTGTGATGATTATAGCTTGGTGAGCATTTATGGTAATTGCATGGATATTCCTCGACTTCTGATTATAATTAAAGATTTTACAAAACGGAACGACGACTATCGTGTAAGGAAAACAATGCAGGAGTACATAAATCTGTTGAACAATGAAGGAGAATTACAGTAAGGCGGTCGATCTTTTGGGATCACCGCACCGGACGAAAAACAAGATGACGAAGACGCGAACAAAACACATCGCTCCTTTCTTCGCGCATACACGCGCGGGGAGTTATCAACAGTTATTTATCCGTGTCTTACCTGAGCGGGCAGCACTGTAGAGGCCTTGGGCGATGCTCCCACGCAATGTGGGCCTTTTGAGCTCGTAAGAGCTCCGAGCGGGACTCTGCCGCTTATTTCTGGGCCGCAGCCTCGATGCCTTACTTCTTCTTCTTCTTCTTCTTCTTCTTCTTCTTCTCTTTTCTTCGCTTCTTCGTGAGCCAGCTCTCCGATGCTCCGCGCCTCCGGCAACTGCAACAATCACAATGTAGTCGACGTCTCGTTGCGCGCTTTGTTTCTATACTACGACCCGAGCAATGAGGACGCTCACCAAAGAGTTTCGCGCGAGAGACACGTGTGCACACGTGCGCACATATATCACGTTCTGGCGTTCCAATCTCGTCGCAGGGACTCAACCGAAGCGAAAGAGTGCTGTAAGGACAAGGAGAAATTTTTCTTCGACACTGGTCGGTTTCTCATCCGGTCAAATCCAAATGTTCAACAAAATTCGTTGACCACTGAAAAAAACAAAAAAAAATGAGCAATAACCAACGGAGATTTTCTTGATGAGTGAAAAAGTAATTTCAACATAAATAAACACTTTGCTCGCATTAACCAAATATTTTTTAAGATTCTTAAAATTTTCTATAACTCGACAAAATTAAATATAGCAACAACATTATCGTTTTTCGACCCGAAATTACAAAGTTTGCAGGTCGCAAGGATAAAGCCGCGTTCACTCCTGTCCTTGCGGCGTTGCGTATGACCCAGTTAATGAATTTTCTTACACGGACCCAACTCGAGAAAGGTGGTCGACACACGCAGCGGTAGGGCCCCGGTGTGGGCGCGCTCGGAGACTTACGGTGTGCGAATTTGACCCACATGCGGAGAGACGCGTGTACATTGCTGCTCCAGACTCCGACGTGCGAGCCCCGTAGGGTATTACGATAGCCGCAAAGTTTTCACGCTCTCGGGTTTCAGACACGCGCATCGTAGACACATAAAATTCGCGCGTTGACTTATCTTCGAGAAATACATTAAACCGCGTTCAATTAAATTAAAGGAAAGAAGAAAGAAACTATAAATATACACCGTGTATACATGCGATCAACCCGCAACGACCACGGATCAGGAGGAAGGGAAATCTGTCTCCTTTTCGAACTTGAGCTCGATCTTTTTCTCGCTTTATCGAGCTCCGGCGGGGCCTCTCCCGTTACAAGGCCAGCTCAAATATGTTACACCCGCATATGGGACACGGATCTCGCGTTACACGTCAGTACCGAGGGGACTCGGTGGTGCCGGTACCGCAAGGTCAACGTTAGATACGATCTATCCGCGGGTAGGAACGCGAGCGTGAGCGGTCCGACAGCAGGCGCCCGGCGTTCACCAGAGACACTGCACGATTTTATTATATACACGAGTATAAATCGACGAGACTCCGAGAACACGTTGTGCGCTTCTACGTAGCCCTTCTAAGCGTCTTCGAGCGAAACATCGTTCGACGAAAGATCCATTATTTAAAACGATCGAAGCATCGATCTAAGAACATATAATATATATATTGTCATCCCGCGCGGTACGTCTTTATTATTTCTCGCAACATTTGACACATAGCGGAATGACATCGTTTAGCTCGAGTGTATCGCAACGCGGATGATCCTTTGAATTTTCCCGACGGCCGTGTTATGCCTCGAAGCCAGAGCACATTAAGTTCGTTGTCGGGTCGTAGATATAAACGGAGCTGATTCGTCCTGCACGTATTAACGCGTACGAGCTGCCGTTCAGCAGCGGCTAACCGATGCTGGCTACAGGGATCGCGAACTCAAACTATCCTACTTTAATATTCATTAATCATTCGATTAATAGCTGAACGGCAGAGACTGCGAATCGAGCGCAGTACGAAGAGGCATTGATATCCGTGCGATACGGCACAAATTAACGCTCGCCAGAGCGAAACTTTCCATCGACGTTGATTGCGGGCGTACGCGTAAATCGAATGATTTAAAGGCATCGGTCGATCCATCAAGCTGGCGCGGCGTCCATTGATCGGACCAACGAGAAGTCAGAGTCGTTCTCGCCTATGCTGGAGCATCCGCTTCTTCTTATTCTCCATCCCCTTGATTCTTCTGGTGGCAAGTGCACACGGACTATCCGGTATAGAAAGCAACAAGAAGAGACTATGATGCGACCGAGTACCTCTTATCATGACGTATGGTAAGTCTTTTCCCCCTTGGGTATAAGATCCTTGGAAACGCAACCAGCAGCAGCCTCCAGGGAAGAAACGGATCGAACGAGCGATGGCCTCTGGCAGAGACGCATTACCTGCCGCCTACCGACGACGGCATCTACGATCTAAAGGGTTGCTCCGACACGACAATGAGATTAAAACGCTCGCAGTCGCAAAGAGGCGACGTCTCTTCGCGAATTCCCATAGATTATCCAATTTCCTTATTTTTGTACCTCAACATTTTTAACGCCAAAGACATCCTCATTTTTGTGCTCCATAAAATTCCGCAGCACCCAGGCATACCTATATAGCTAACTATATTATACAGCTGTGACGAAACTGTATTCAGCGATATTCGCGGAGTCTATGTTTGAGCCAAAAATAGCGAGCGACTGATTTAGCACCGTTTTCTTTGTACACATAAATATACGACTTGGTCCAACTGGGATACGTCAACGACAACACCGTGTCCGAAGTGCAACGCGTTTGCATTTGTCGCATGTTAAATTTTGCGATTAAAACGGAGGATGGGGAGAAGCGACTGCATTACTGCTCTCCGCAAAAGACCGGACCACCGGCGCCTCGATAACTAACGATATGTCGCACGCGGTAACTTAACGCGTCGAGTTGCACGCCGTTCGTCCATCCACCAGGTTGTACATTGGTTCGAACAACACCTACAAATACGGGGCCGGTTTTCTCGTGTGCGCTGGAACGAGTCGGCGAGGCCCGTTGTGTTCGCTACTTTACGACTACCAACGACACAGGCAAAAGCAGCAGCGCTTGCGGTTACGGCTGGACGGCCGCGTGGTCCGAGGAGAGACCTCTGTTACTGCCGAACCATTAGGCCGTACTCTCGAGCTCGCTTCTCTTTTCACGACCATATCATCGTATATCCCGGCAACAACAGTAGGGATAGGGTTACCGGACCCATTTTGGGATCGAAGGTTCAGCTCGGAGCACCTCATATTTTTTATGTTTTTTATTTCATTTTTTATTATCGAGTCGTCGTTTTATCTACTGTGTGACCGTTTCGGTGAAGCCAGCTCCGTCTGCGATTCGTGGATACATTGAAGCTCTCTTATGGAAGGAAAACAAAAGTAATACAAATTAGAGGGACCGATCGGTATGAATAAACTGTAATTAGTTGATTACGTATCGTTATTGGTATATCGTAGTATTTTCTTTAGGTTTTCCAGAGACTTGTAAAATAATCAATATTTTATTGCTTACAAATTTATACGAATATATGTGAAGTTTCTTAAAAAAATTAGTTTAGCAGTTAAGAATTAATCAAGTGTAACGTAGAATATTGTACCACGATGTAAAATAGATTTACACGTGATCGAATATTTTTTGTCAATGAAGAGGCGAACTTTACGCTAAACCACAACATATTGTGACCACGGAATTCATAAGAAAAACGTGGTGCAATAAGTATTCCAGCTGCGCAACTACATAGAGCATCGACGATCGAACAGAGGGAAAAGTATTATTACGTCGCAAAGAGATTTGTCGAGATTTGCCTGGGCTTGTCGCGAACAAAGATACCAAATCGAGGATCTATTGAAACGTGTGATCGACAAAGAGAGCGATTGCAGTACACGAGCGTGACTATCGTTAATCGAGTACAGTGACTTGGCGCAATTGGATCGAACCGGCTCTCCTCCTTCACCACCTTTTCCACAGTCTCCTCATTCTCCTATCTCGAAATTCCACTGTGCAGTGACGCATAACACGTGCACTGAACCAAACGATTTGCATATTTGAAAGTAAGAGTCCGAGTCTCAAAGTCGTGAGCCGGTATGGAAATAAAATGTGTTCTACGGCACGCCGAACAAATATTCGAACCAAATAGCCGCATCGTATCTCGATCCCTTGGACCAAGTTTCGTCGATGACGATATTCTGAAAAATCCGGATTTACCATAACTGAATTATTTTTGGCTCATCGTTTCGTCTTTGAAACTAAAGTTTCGCAATTTCGGTTTCAACGTTCAAATTACGGCGAATAAAGGAGAAGGAGGGTGAATCGACAGCCGCATAACAGCACGTACCATCGAGGATCCAAGGGTTCTAAGTACGTACGAGACTTCGAATCAAGGTAACACGAGAGGGTTACCACCAACAACGTGGGTCGTCTCCGGTTTCGAATTTGTCCAAAGTAATTAAAACCCTCTTCGGAATGTAGTCGTGCCACACGTTAAGCACGGCGAGATATCGCGAGGATCGACCAGCTTTACGGATATTATCTTCGCGTCGATGGAATATCCGCGTGAATAGAAAAAGGAAAATGTCGTGATTTAAAAAACAATCGAGGAAGCTGCTCGTTGAAACTGTAAGCGGTTTTCAGTATGAAATACTATAGCTGTTGCGGAGTATATAATGATACTCGATCGATTCGACGTTCATCTTTACAGCGCATTTATTACAAGATTATATAAATGTTTAATAGGAAACGAGGAAGATGAAGATCGGAACATAAATATAACTCTAATCAAACGTGAATATCGCAAAGCTGTGAGAAACTGGTAAATATGCAAAATACGCAGCCACGATGCCTTGGGAACCGAGGCAATTCGTTCGGGATAAATACTGCTCTGTAAGCGAAAGAAAGAGTAACAAATGGTAATGGATATGAGGGAAGAGGGTAGGGTTATCAAGCAGTGCGGACAATTTCACGCGTGTTGCACCCGAGTTTGCTGTGGTATGGATTCTTTCGTCTGTGATGGAGCTCTGGCAACTCAGACCAATTAGCATATCTTCTCACAATAAACTAAATACTCTCATCTGCGTACTTGCGTATACGGAACTGACTCTGAGCACAAGCAGCAGAATTTCTCGGTACGTGAAAGCGAATTCACATTCCGAGCAACGCAAGGAAAATAAAATTGCATCATTATTTAAACACAATCGGACAGTCGTATGGTTATTCGGGTTGAATAGATTCTATACCGCACGTTCAATTCTATTATTTTCCAACGAGGAACAACATAACCAACTGCGGTATCAGGAAATGTAGCAATCGTAACGACGAGTGCATTCGCTCGTCTTGCCAGCACCTACCGGGTAAGCCATCGGTCTCGTGGTTGTGTGTTCGTTGCACGACAAAGACGAAATCCTGTACGAAGGGAAGTATAATAATTAGAGAGGCCACCTGTTGAACCATGTTTGGCTATTCAGGTGGGGCGCGTGATGTCACGTGCGGCATCGGACCGTTACGCTCTGTTGGATTGTATGCACAGGAGGAACCCGTGCGGTAAACACGCACGATCGTCTCGATTGTCTCCGTATCGAGTAGCCCTTGGTCACTTGGCTAACATGCTCGATACACTCTTGCACCCGTGCACGTGATTTTCTATCGACTCGAGAGTAAACGTTTCTCAACTTTTCCTCGACGTGTTTTTTGCTTTCTTCCTTTTCAATTTCTATCGCAGAGGCGGAGATTTCTGTTTTAGCAAAAATAACGTATAGCGAATGAGCGCTGCTCACGTGCTCAGAAATTTTTAACCAGTACCTGCTAGAGCTCTCTCGCGATTAACCGGCTTCATTCGTGAAGATAGCTTGTAATACACTCGGTTACAGGAATGTAGAGTACATAACTCGGTATGATATACTAAATACATCGCGTATGTATCTACAGTCGATTGCCTTGCCCAATGTTACCGCAGGTATTTCAGCGGCATATCATTTTATTTTTAATTCTCGAGCAGCGTTTCGCGATAGCAGATAAGACGACGTGTGTGACAAATCGTGGCACGACTGACGCATGCATCACCCAAGAAATATGTACATCAATTTGGTTAGTCTGCTTTCTGGTCTCGTGGTTGTAGCAGCCAACACCGGATATCCATCGGTGACTAACGCGTACCGATCTAACATTGCGACGGAATCTTCACGGCGATTCCCGACGAAGATGCCACACTCCACTTACCAGTAATTAAAGGCACTTAAGTACAGCTGTATACAACCGCACATACGCTCCAATCTCGAATGAGAGTTTCTACGAAACGTTGGGATGCAGAGAAAGTAGCGTGTGGACCGGATCACGGATCCCACAGCGCGTGAATGAACGTAATTCACAAACTCAAGGATGACGAGTGGAATTCTCTCGCACTAAAGCTTAAAGCGGGTTAATGCGTGGGTGAGGACCGTGAAGCAAAAAGAGGGAAACGAAAAAAGTTGTCTCGCCAAAGTACCGAGTCTAGACTAAATTGTACCGAAGACTGCCAATTAAATATGCAGTGTGTAATGAGCATATATCAGCTTCCGCACCCTTGGCAATAAAATTACGTCTGATATAACGTTGGCTTATCCAGACTCGATACACCTATCTAAATTTAACTCGTGCAAATAATCGTTTTGTGACGCTTGAGAATTCTGAATTAGCATGAATCGTGTGGGGAAAGATTCACCTTGCGACGTATAGGTACTTGGCGAGATCAGCCGTGCGGCATACGGCACACAACTCTTTCGATTTCACTGACTCGCAGCACGAGGCTCATTTGAGATCATAAGGGTGTTCGTGCATCGTCGTATGCGCTTATCTCTTCGCTTTTGCGGCTCCTCGGTGCTGGTGCTGAGTCTCTCGAAATGATGGCGATTCACATGCGGCACTAAGTGGCCGCCGCCACTGCCGCGCTCTTCAATATAGATTCGTTTCGCATTCAAGTTCATAAATTTATGTACTCGGAACAATTACCATAATTGCCATCGCAGTGCGGCCGGATTCTCTAGCTCTCGCCTGGTGGAATTGCGGCAATAGGAAGCTACATGGAATGTCAAGGTTCTCGTTCCTCGGTTTGCCGGTACTGGCGGAATAACTCCCGAGAATTACTTACACATACATACATATGTATACGACTATTTTTCACGCCGCAATTACTCGAGCTTTTCTTGCCTCGAATGCAGACATGGAAACGCGAACATCGTCACCTTGTTGCTGTGAATAATTTTATTTATGACATTAGGAGTTCCCAGTGTTTGCAAGGGCAAGGAATCAAAAAGGGACAAGACGACCGAATGGATCGGTCAACGCGATGTGTCCGAATGATCGGAGCTCTGTGGGTTGATTAAAAATCCTCAGACGCCAGCGGTACGTCCTGTTCTCGACGCACTGTTGCATACGAGTGCATATACGCCGCCGGCTTCGCGCCCCCGTAATGATGACAAATGACCGCGTTAATCACGTGACAGTGGGGGCGATTTGTTCGTTCAGGTCAGAATAAGCCAAAGCCCCCGGAGCACGGGATCGCACTGCGGTAATATGTCATCGTAGCGTAACGAACTGCCTGGTCCTTATTTTATCTTATTGGCGAAGCATTTTTGTTATCGGAACAATATTGTGATAAGTACCTTTTCGAGGATTACAATTCGTATTATCCGATACTTTGTGGTCTGAAAAATATCCGTATAGCAAACTAACCATCGAGCCTCGAAGTTAGAGCCAAGACCTTTCTCAAGATTCCCAACTTCCGGAATTCCCACGAGAAACCAGAATTTCTTACTCGCTTGGATTCCCGCTTTTGTCTCGGGCAAACATACAATTACGCAATTAATGGCGACACGTTCGAGGGTCAGCTCCGGAGTTCAAGCTCGTCGAATCGCGGATCGCTGTTGGCTGTGTTGTAACCGAAGCTACAAATACAACGAAACCTTGTAGAAACTTCGTGCCGGTTGTATAAGACCTGATTTGAAATTTGGACTTGAACCCAGAAAAAACGGATCATTTCCTGTTTTGTCGACGTGAGAATTTAATGGACCACGGAGCCCAATGACATTCGGGGATTCCTTGATGCGGATGATCGACGGGAAGTTCCGAAGGTCGTCGACCGTCGTTGACGTTGGCCATTTTTAACGATGCCAGAAGCCAACGGGGGAGTTCCTGACCCTCCAGGGGGTCGCGACACTTTGTCCCGTCGAGTTTAGCCCGAAGCTCGGCGGCTCTTGTCTTCCAAGTACGTCGACCCTTGATCGACGTCGGAGTCTGTCGAGTATACACGCGTGTACGCAACGTGGATGGACGTCCGTGTCAGACACAAGTGTACGCATATATATTCTATACAGTCGAGCAGAGCCCTGTAGGCGAAAGTGCCGATGAGCGTCGTAGGGGCGGCGAGAACTCGACGTATTCACTCTCGACGTCGGTTCCGTCACAGCGCACAGTGCCTTTGTCTCGTTCGCTCGAGAGAAGCAGAGGGCGCACGAGAGCTCCAGTGCTCGTGGCGGTGAAGATGAGAACCAGACGCGATCGCTGTACCAACGTCAAAAGCCTTGTTCTTTTTCTTGTTCCGTCTCGGCCTCCTCTTTGCACCTTTTTTTAACGCGATTTCTCCAACACCCTCTATCGCGTCTTCTCCTCGTCGTATGTATAGATGCTGTGTAAATTGCAGGTACGCGTGGTAAAGTTGACCAATATGGTACAATTACCGTTGGGGCAATTCCAACAGAAACTGTAGGTACGGAGTATCTAACGAATGACGAGGCCGATCAGCTTCACTGTTTGCGGTCTCGATAAACGTACACTTGCGATCACCGCAAACGTAGGTGGATACGACGACGAGGCAACGCGACTATCGGAGAGTCATCGTATGAAGATGTCACGGTTTGACGGGACCGACAATGGAGTATAAATTACTGGTGGCACAAGTGCACGGGGTGTATCGTCGCTCGGCATCTGCGTGACTCTCTCTCTCTCTCTCTCTTTCTCTCTCGCGACAGCCTACACGAGAACGAGAACGTCGCAAAGTCGATGGTGGAGGAGGATGCCAAGACGTGGACCAAGGAGACGATCCCTTTGCCGCGACGAAGAGTCCGGAGCCTAGGGAAAAGGAAAAGCACGAGATGCACGAAGACGACGAAGACGGCGACGAGAGCCTGGGCAAGGGCGAAAAACAAGCAGACGCGACTCTCGATCCTTCGTTCACTCGGGATCGACGATAGCGGAGTTTTTCTGTTGCGCTCACCTCTCTGCATCTTCGGCGGGTTAGCAGAGAAAAGGACGAAAGGAAAGGTAAAAGTGGAGGTGGATAAGGCGATTCGCTGGAGCGAACGATGCGGGATTCTTGGAACGCCTACGCGAGGCACTTGACCCTCCTTTCCGTCTCTCTCGCCGATGGTCGTGCATTGGAATCGTGCGAGGGCGCAGGACCTCTAGGAGGTTCCCCGAGCCAACTTTAATCGACCTTCGTGGCGACCTTAGACGACGACCAGGGAACGGGGCCCTTCCTTCTTCGTCTTTTTTTTATATACCTCTTCGTCCTCTTCGTGATTCTCCGCTTCGACTTCTTCCTTCTTCCCGAAGCGATTCAACTTCATTCGCCTTACCATCTACCCTCGTTCGATGTGACTTATCCACGTTCTCCGTGCATCGAGCGAAGTTCCACACGATACTACTTCGCTCTGTTGTACAAAAAAACGTGCCCATTGGCCCATTTGATTTTTTTTTCTCTGGAATTTTGAAAAAAAGTTTACTCGTTCCAACGACGATATATGCGATCAAGGACGAGGCACGAAATAGCTGTGGCAATTGAATTAATGGAAGAAATAAATATAAAATATGTCACTGCGTTTTTAAACAGGACAGACTGGATAAGAACAACAGGTGGGAGGTAAGAAAGAAGAAAAAAAACGCAAAAAAAGAGCCGGCAGACGAACATTATTTCGCGACTTCTCCGAGGCTCCATGTAAATTAGGCGCCCATGAATACGCGAGAGGAGAAAAAAATGAGAGTGTCACTCGGTATACTACATTAATATAAGCAGCGACCATCAGAGCCTCGGAGAAGCTGTCCAACGTACGCGCTGTTTATTATGCGAGCGATCCACGAGCGGCTGCGACAGCGTGGGCAGTCGCGATGTCGCAACATATCTCTCGCGGTCCTTCCGTCCCACCGAGTTTAAAAAGAAATCCCCCACCCCCGTCGTTTGGACATTGCAATTAATTAACGCGCATTACATAAAGCTTCTCCAATCTGCATAATTGAAGCGAGCTCGCTCGATGGTCTCGGAGTGCATTCATCATTTGGACGGAATCCCACCGATTATACTGTATACATTATACAGTACGCTATAGTGCAGTATACCTCTAAGGTATTTTAATTGCCTCGGCGTGCGGGAAGGATAAACCCCGGAGAGGTGGCGATACCTTCACCGCGTTGGCCCTTCATGCGGGCTACACTCATCCTCCATTTTCCTCGTACATGCCCAAGAACAAGCTTGAATTTTCTTCCGATGTTGGCACGGATATACTGGACTCGTATTTGTATATATTTTGTTCACTCGGTAGTAAAGTCGATTGAACGAAAGAAATCGTGATTTATCATAGCTCTGACTATATCGTTGGAAACATAATCAGCTTTAGAGATACCCGAAGAAAGTTTATCGAGAATAACACGATGGAGTACAAAGTGCTGCGCTTGCGGCTCGCAATGTGCATAAGGAAATGCATTTTCCTTAATGTGTATCTCGTTCGAGGACCAACACGTACAACGTTCGTTGGAACTGACCTCGCGATCCGAGTGTACTCGACTTTAACTCAATCTGCTATGCGCTGCTGTGTAATGTACTTGGCTATCGGCAAATCGGCATATCGGCATATCGGTGGTTCGAACTCTTTGGATATACGCGAAGTGATTGCACAATTCTATCGAGTCTACGCTCGCTGGACACTTGTATAGAGTCGAGCTCGAGTTCGTCGGGACTGTTGTGGCGGTGTATTGCATAAGAAACGATTGCAAATGTATCGCGTCTTTCTGTCGCGACGCCATAGTTGGGCTCGGCCGATCGATTGTGACTGTTGAGACTCTACCAACGAGATTATTCCATGTTGTACCTATATATTACGCTGATACGTGATATATTACAGTTCGACCTCCGACTCTCACGTTTAATCATTATTATCCTATTTTCGAACAACGTTTTGCTGTGAAATCTCCATTATTTTCCAATTGGAAAATCGACGAGGATATATAATAATAT
>JABMBT010044104.1:0-12758 GCA_018906895.1 Odontocolon sp. PSUC_FEM 10030002
GGGATGCATGTTAAAAGTAGAAAAATGGCCAAAAAAAAAAAAATTTGTATTGCTGTTAAACAAATATTCGTACTTATTCGATCTAAAAAGTATTTTCAATACATTTCTATTCGAACAATGCCCATTTCTGAATGTCACTCACTCTACTGCGGCGAGATCATCGACACGTAATTATTTTTTTCGATGGGGAAAAACCGTCATGAAACACACTTGTTCCATGAAATTGGGAGTGGTACTCTATACAGAGGCGCGACTCGGGCGAGATCGTCACGTTTTTTTTATTTTGTATCTTGACTCTTCGCTCTCGCTATTACGGATCAACAGCTGGCGATCCTCGGGCGAAATCGTCCAAGGATCTTTGTCGAGGGGAGAAGCAACAGCAGCAGCAGACCAGCAGCACGCGCCTGTTCTCCCGCGTATCTGCGGCTCGCGCCCGTGCTTATATCCAAGCCAGTTTCTTTCAGACGCGTGTAAGAAAGTGGATACAATAAAAATAAGTAGTCACGGTCCAGCTGCCGGCCGCTGACCAGCCGCACGCGTCCGCTAAACTCGTTCTTCTTCTGCTTCTTCTTCTTCTTCTTCTTCATCATCATCATTTCCATCGATACTCGAATCGCTTCGCATTCAATAAACGTCAGTCGACCGCCGATTGGTTTTGCAGGAGGAAAAGATTCCCTGCTATATTGTAGTACGTGCTGTCCCAGATTAACTAATCGTTCATTCTGCACTGGTTATATTAATCGTCGCGCAATTCCATTGCGGGACTGTCCATTGTCTCGGTCGTCGCGGTTTTGATCTCGCTGTCTTTGACACCTGGAGCCGCATAAAGTATATCCAAAGTGTGCTACACTTGCTACACTTTCCGATGCTCGTCGCCGGCGTGAATGGATCGCTGAGTCCGGTGACACGCCACTTGAGGATCGCGCCCTCGAAACACGCTTTTGATATGCAAGCATGGATGCCTGGTATTGAAACTTTGCCCAGTTCCATTTTTGGGACGGAAGACAAAATACCGAAAATTTTATCAACCTCGATGCTGGGAGATCTCACAGTGTTAATTCCCTCTCCTTTCTCGTACAGTGACTTGTACCTATGTGACATAGAGTCGATAGACTATCCAGACACTTTTACCTATATCGGTAATATATACACACATATATATATGTATGTCTATACGAATAAAGTGTGAGCGTGAGTCGTCGCGCGGGACTACGTGTACGGGGACACGAAGTGTACGTGTCGAGCAGCGAGAGAGCCGATTCGAAGTAGCGATCGAGGGATGGATGGATCGAAGAAACGATGAGGACAAGACCCACACTGTATAGACTTCGGGCTTTGCGGCTTCCGCGTGCAAACGCTCGAACAATCGCGGCACCTCCCTTCCACGACTCTCACACGAACTTATCATCGTACATTCGTACTTGTACACATATATGTATATATATGGGCATTATATATAGTATCAGCACTGACGAGGTTTAACCGCGCAGGAATAAGTCACCTCGATACCGAGTCGATCCTCGAAGCACCGGGTCGCTTCTCCCACGCGTTTTGTACCTCCGATGGCTCATCGACTCTCATCTTGTCATTCGCATCACGACGAATCGTCGAGCACGTAACATCTTCTCTTCTTGGGACCCGGGGAAAAGAGATGGGAGAGCGAGACCCCGCTCTCGGTACCCGTTGCTCAAACGCATCAGTCTTATCGTATGCGCTGGAAGGGCTCTCTTCTGGAAGAGTCCACGCACTTTCCGTCAATGCGTCTTCTCGATTATTATCGGTTGCCTCTCCTCCTACCAGCCGATACCCGATTTACAGTAAATTACTTTACTGTAAATAAAGTTGTACAGTTGTGCCAATAACTAGTGAAGAATCGTCATAGTCAACAGTCCATTACTGTATCGTTTATTCTATAGCACGTGTTATATAAATACACGTATCTATACGCTATTTTATAGTCCGTCGCCGAGCCTCGTAGTTCGTTCTGCGACACTCATCCGCGTGCGGGTTCAATCGATTTCTTCATCGATGTACCTGCCAATCCCTGGAAGTCGATTCTCCAGGAGCCTCCTCATCCTGATCGGTCGATCGTCAAAATCGAACGATGCTGCTCCGTTCTAAAATATGAAATTTTTTGGTCTTTTTGTAGGTGATCGGAAAAAGGCAGGAAAAGAGGAAGAGGCCACAGATCTGGCGATGGTTGATTTTACGAATGCCACTGGCATCGCTCTCGTGGGTGGTTCTGGGACCACCAAACTTGGAAGCGCTGTGGCTCGACGCGAAGATGACCGGCAGGCAACCAGCACTCACGAAAGAGCCACCCGCACGGCACCGATATAAGAACGTGACCAGCACTCGTGGCGCGACGACACACGAACGCCGCTACCATCGAATATGGACAACCGATTGTCGCGGATATTCTCTGATAATAGTCAATATGCGTTCTCTCGAAACAATGAGCTCGTCTTCGACGTATCCATATACGAAGATGGCATGTCGGAGAGGTGAAGAGTTATAAGAGAGAGGATAGATATATGTATACGTTGAGCCATAAAGTCGGCAATTTTCATCGCATTAATTAATGCATCACGCATCCCCACTAAGGCCAGTGTGGATATATCAGACCGAGTCGTAATTCATTTTTATGGTCCTCATTATGAAGCGTCCGGGGACACGAAAATATACGGAGACACACTCGCTTTTGCGCTTAGATTACAAGAATCGCGAGATTTCGAGATTCGATTCTTCTTACGCTCGCACCCATGCAACCCAACCCAAGTTACTTTTATCAAGTTATACATATTATTGTAATATGCGTTTATATTTTTATAAATTCCAGCATCAATCCTACTTATCAATATTTATGAAAAGATGAAATGACAAGACAAAACATTTCAACTGTTTCGCGGTAGAGCCGGATTCTGATTATAATTTTGATCTTGATTGCGAAAGGTGTCTCCCGTACGAAGACCAGGTCGATTTCGCCACTCGATGTACATCGATGGAATCGGCTGTACAGCGTTGTCTCTCGAACGTGGCATCCGCATAACGAAATCGCGAACGATCGAGCAGCGTTTCTCTCCCGACGAGAGAATTCCCGATGAGTACTCTGATGGTTTCTCTCCGAGTGGCCCCAACGAGTTTCGTGAACGCAATTTCGTCGAGCATCGAAGCACATCAGCGAGTATAGCGTATGTGGTCGCGTGCGCTTCCGCAACCGGTTGATAGAGCAACCGGTAAGGTAGCAGAGCTAATAAAACGCGAGCTAATATATATCTACGTGGTATGGGCGAGACAGCGTATTCTAGGTATGTAGTGTCGTTCCCGGGTTACCAGTGCTATTATCGCATTCGTATATAAGCGACATACGCACGTGTTTCTACACCTTATATTTGCTCGATGCGCAACGTCACGTCGACACACTGAGCCATCGGAGACGAACGAGACGAGGATTCTCCGGTGTTTATAAACGAGAAACATTACACGTTCCTGGAATGAACTTGGCTCTGTTGCACCATACTCTCCACCGACACCTCGAGACACGAGTGGAAAAGATAGAAACGCGATTCGATTCCAAACGACTTTACATTCGCTCAGTTGCGCTTCCAACTCGTCGATATCTCCGAGGAAAAGCGACGATAACCGAACAATTGGAAGTTCGCGATGAAAGAAACGATGCGGTAGAAATTTTTCGTTGGAGAGAAAAGAAAACGGGAACGATAAACGGAGAGAACGCAAGTATTTTCTCTATACGAAGATCGAGGAATGCAAAGTGTCTTTGGATGCGACGCACGAACCGCCACGAAATCTCGGATTCTATTAGCGGAGAAATTATAACGGATTGACGGGACACGAACGGACGGAGCTCTTGGCCGGAGAAGGATTTCTCTTGAATCGTAAATACCGATCTGGCTCGCGGGCTCAGCTCGGCTCTTCGTGTATATACGTTCGTTCGTTCGTTCGCTCGTATATACCCCCTCGTCTCTCGTACACCTCGCTCTGAATGTTAAAGTACTTCCCGGTGCAGCTGCGAACTCTTTGAACGCAGCAGCAGCAGCAGCAACAGCAGCAGCAGCATCAGACTCGATAACGATAGGCACGCACGTGCTTTTACGTGTGCAGCTTGTGAGGATCCTGCACATAGACACGTGTGACCTGCCGCTCATGATTTTGCACCCGCATCATTGACTGCCGTCTGTTTTTATCATCTATTACAAATGCGGTAGAGAGTCAACAGCCGGAAAGACAATGTGTTGTAATCGTACCAGAATTTCCTAGCCGGTCTCGCCTGTGTCGATCAGATTTCCTTTTATTATACTTTGTTTTGATATTTATGGGATCACTATAATTCTCTATAAATTATTTGAGTCTCCTCTGTTCTGTTCCGTCAGAGAGACGACATCTGTCTCGATGCCCGAGTAGACGGATTATAATTTTAGAGAGAACTCGTTTGTGACGAAAGTTGGACGGTTACCAGAAACGAACCGTCGGTAGGATACCCGCTGCCAGTCAGAGGATAAAACGTTGTGAAGATGTATCATCGGCCAGTGGTCATCGTTACAGTGGATTTTGTTGTTATTGAATAATGATGAACGAATAAGTTACTTAGTATTTTATCTTTTATTATTAACATAAATAAGTTTGCAATATAATACAAATAGAGAAGGAAGAAACGAAGTGGAAATTATAGTGATATGAAAATCCTATTGTCAGATTGCAGAATAATGTAGAGTTGGAGAACATCGTGTTTTATAATACTATATGTACAAATTTACAACGATTGCAAGATATTTCTCTCATAGACTCGCTTGGAATGTGAATGTGTTTATAGATTACAGAGAGGGAGACTCTGCACGATCTTATCGTCTGATAAGAGAAAAAGTACTCGAGAGCACGAAAGTCAAACTCTGTATCGAAGAAAAGAATGAGAGAACGAGTTGAATATTTTTTTAAACCATTTTCGAGACATTTTTCTCGAGATTGTCGAGCTGTTCGACGATTTGTTTGGGAAGATCATCGCCGACCTGGGCGTTGAGGTAATCCCTCAATTCGTGAGCTTCCTTTTTCCAGAAATCACCGGGTAATCTGAAGAGTTCATCGACATCGATCTTTTCTTTGAGGCCATCAAGATTCAGGGAACCTGGTTTTGGGAGAAAACCGATCGGCGAATCGATCGCGACGTCCTCGCCGTCGAGTCTCCTCAGGATCCAGTCGAGAACTCGCGAGTTCTCACCGAATCCTGGCCACAAGAATTTCTTGTCTTGTTCGCCTTTTCTGAACCAGTTGACGTGGAAGATGCTCGGTAGCTGGACGTTGTCAACATTCTCCATACTCAACCAGTGATCGAGATAGTGACCAAAGTTGTAGCCGAAGAAGGGTCTCATCGCGAAGGGATCGTTCAATATTACTTTTCCTTTGTGTTCCGCAGCCGCGGTAGCTTCGGATCTCATCGTAGCGCCGATGAATACACCGTGTTGCCAATTTCTCGCCTGATAGATGAGAGGTACACCTTCGGGTCTGCGACCACCGAAGAGAATGGCGTCGATAGGGACTCCTTCGGGATCTTCCCAACGAGGATCGATTATCGGACATTGTTCCGCGGGAGTGCAAAATCTGGAGTTCGGATGAGCTGCCGGTACTTTGGAATCTCGGTTCCACTTCTTGCCCAGCCAATCGACGATCTACACAGAATTATCAACACCGATTATAGTAATCAAAGGAATATTTCGTTGATCTGTTCTCATGCAATTTCGTTTTATCGATACTCACTTCTACGCTCGGGTCGATCTCTTTCTCCATTCCCTCCCAGTATACACCACCGTCACTGGTAGCAGCTACGTTTGTAAACAATGTATTCTTGAAGATGGTTTTCATAGCGTTAGGATTCGTGGCCGTCGCTGTGCCAGGAGCAACTCCGAAGAAACCATTTTCAGGATTGATAGCTCGAAGTTTTCCTTGCTTGTCGAACCTCATCCAAGTGATATCATCCCCAACGCACTCGATCTTGTAACCCGGCAAGCTGGGTTGCATCATCGCGAGATTCGTCTTACCGCAGGCACTTGGGAATGCCGCGACGACATAGCGCTTCTTGCCTTTCGGATTCGTGATTCCCAAAATCTATAACGAGCGTAAAACAACCGAGAACTTACATTATACATTTGTTTCGTATCACCGTGACCTTGTGATCTTGGCACCAAATATTCTTCCGGTAATGAATTATTACGATGAGACGAAGCAAATTTAACGAATAAACGCGATATGATAAGACCGCGAAGTCGGTATTTTCCAGAATACGCGATATCACACATATACGAGTATGCATTGAAATGCGACTGTGCAATGTTTGCGGAATAAAGAAGACACACAGAACGCCGAGATATATTTTCCAAACTCACCAGCATGTGTTCAGCGAGCCAACCTTCCTTCTTGGCGATGGTCGAGCCGATTCTCAGAGCGAAGCATTTCTTTCCCAACAGCGAATTACCTCCGTAACCGCTACCGTACGAAACAATCTCGTTCTTCGCTGGTTTGTGGAGTATAATCGTTCTCTCGGGATCACAAGGCCACGATGAATCGACGTCCACCTTCGATCCTTG
Organism: Odontocolon sp. PSUC_FEM 10030002; assembly: GCA_018906895.1. Taxonomy (NCBI): domain Eukaryota; kingdom Metazoa; phylum Arthropoda; class Insecta; order Hymenoptera; family Ichneumonidae; genus Odontocolon; species Odontocolon sp. PSUC_FEM 10030002. Next base: position 6,597 of record JABMBT010044104.1, read on the forward strand.
TTTAGGAACCCCAACCGAATGAAGACACTTGACAAAGTCCTCTTTTCCGAGAGTCTCGAGAACTTTTGTTCCAATCCTCGTCATTGTTCTCATCGAACAGACGACGTAAGGAGAATCTGTGATCTCGATACCGATCTTCGAGAGTGGAGAACCTACCGGTCCCATGCTGAACGGTATCACGTACATCGTGCGACCTGTTGAACGATTACTCAATGACGTCTCCGCAAATTTCCAAGTACGAATGAGGACAATTTTTATGAAAATCATTTACGATCACGTACCCTTCATGCATCCGGGAAAACGTTCGAGAATCGCAGCATCCATGTCATCGGGGGACAGCCAGTTACCGAGGGTACCCTTGACACCTTCCCCGGGAGTCGGTATCGTTTCGTTTTTGTTTTCAGTGCTGATGAATGTTCGACTTTCCACTCGAGCCACATCAGCTGGATTCGTTCTTGCGAGCCAACTAAAAGACAGTGATAATGTTCATCGATGACATTCACGACGTGATAATTACCTATTATCTCTACTAATCGAGACCAGATAATTGACACAATTCAAATTCGTAGAATCGAGGAATGTATCGGACAGAAAAAAGATTCTCACCAATTCTCGTATTTGGGCAGAGGCTCCACAGTTCCCTTTTTCTGAAGCAACACGAGCATCGTCTCGTTCTCGGTATCGCTGCCATCGCATATATAGACGACTTCCGGTTTGCACAGATGAACACATTCTTCGATGTAGGCGCGAACCTTTGGAACCAGAGGTTTGTTGAGTTTGCTGATTATCGGAGTCTCACCGATCTGATCGTAAGTGTCGTAGACCGAATGAGGACTCTTGACTGCGTGTGTTGACATCAGGCATGACACCCTGTAACAAAAACGTTGAGAATTAGACTCTAGTTTCATTCTGGAAGAAAGTACTGTATGATTTATCGACAGTTTTAGAATCTCGCGTGAGTCACAAGTGGAAACATTCTGGATAATTGAAATAAATTTCCAAGTCTACTTTGGATGGAGTGCGATCGAGAGTGTTCTCGATACTATCTCGAGGTGGAACCCAAGATCGAGAGAGAAAGTTTGAGAAACTATATAAATCTCGTTCTTTCGACGTAAGTCTACGCGAAGTCTCGTGAAATCAACGGTGTATTCTGAGAATAATGAAATAATTATCATTACGACTTGTACTCACTGAGGGTAATATTTATCGATGCAGTGCGGCATGTTGGTATTTTTCGATGTAACTCTTGACGTTGACAATATCGAGTAGGAAGCTGCTGTTGGTTTCGCTGTATGGCGAGGCACCAAGTTTTCAGGTAAACGAAGAATTCTGCTTGCGCATTTGACAGCGTTCGTAACTTTGTTGGATTCGAGTACAGCGTTTGAGAAGTCTCTTCGATCGATCCAAAACTGTTTAACACCGTTCAACGTCGTCCTCTGCTTCGTAACAATCCACCTGACTGTTGGCATCTTGTGCTTTGATGAAGTCTGAGCTCTTTTATAGTAGCCGCGATCGGGGATCGCCGGTCAGCTGGTGATGGTAAGAGACGAGCCCCCCGGAAATTCGAAGAGCCTATTGGCTCGGGACTCCCGTCTTTGACTTCCGGCCGCAAAGAGGGGATGTATGACACAGAGTGTCGTAGTACAAGTGGCAGTAGAAACAGACTCTGATCAGACAACACTCTCGCCACGTTAAAATGTGTGTGTGACTATGTGTCAAGGAGTATATATGCAATTCTCTGCTATTGCTATTGCTGACTGTTCAACTTTTGCCGGCTGGAGAACACTCTCGTCGTCGTTGGTCCGGCTTGGCTGATGTAATTGTGTCAACGTTTGCGAGCTTCGATCGGATCCTTCTTCTTGATCTTCTTGGTCTTCCCAGAGTTGGTTCGTTCGTTCGTTCGTTCGATTCAACGTACCCTCGAGTTGTTCTTCTCTCGATATCGTGAAACGAGTCACAGTCAGTCGGTCAAACGGTCGTACGTTTAATGTCAAGCTGCGTTTCTTTTACTCTCGTTTCAATCTTCCTCTTGGCGATCCTCCTCGCTTAACGCTGTTGCAAATCAGTATCTCTCGACACAAGCACCGCTTCGGGTTTTATATCGAAAGCTGGTTGGCCCCCCTCGTATTCCTCTATTTTTGTGACCGGATCGGCTTCTCGGGGCCGCAGCCACGACGCTATCTCCGTTGCGAGTTGCGGCTTTGGCATTCGATGCACGCAACTTCTCTCCTCCTGCTGTTGCTCTACTGCTGTATCAACTTAATCGCGAACCGTTGTAAGTCGTGCTTCGCTGCAAAAGCCAGCCGAGCAGGACTGCCAGACTCGCTAAACCCGCTTTGACTGACCGGCTTTAGAATTATTGTCAAAAGAGAAAAATAAAAGATCGCCGAGCTGCTCCATCATCCTGCTTTATTTACTAAAACAAACGAAAAGAATGCATCCGCACCAAATTCCCAGACTCGAGGATCCTTCGAGTTTCTTTTTATTTACAGAAATTTCCTCGAGGCAAATCTCGAATTTACCGAATCAACAAGATACTCAAACGGAGACGTCAAAGACCAATCTGTCACTCGTCAAAATATTTTCTATGCCTTATCTATGTTTAGCGATTGAGAGAACGAGAGCGTCCGGGTCGGTGAGACGTGTATTCTTACATACTGACTCTCTTTACAATGGGTAATTCTTAAATTTATCTCAACGTTTCTTTCGACCAGAAACGTCTCGGGACAATGAGAAAATAGAGATCTTTCTCGTCGTAGTTACAGACTGAGACTCCTCGTCGTATCTGACTTTATCGAGAGTTCATGTTCGATTTTTAATTATTTCCAATCAAGAGTGGAGGATCAGAGACTGGTCATCCAAAGGCGAACCGGTACCGCCCACAATAAAAAATGCTAGCCCCACTCTATATTCCACACTTTCCTGTCAACTCTACATCAGTCGCATTCAATGTACGACCTTTTTCTTTTTTTTGTTTGTTCGTATTACTGCTCGTACCTTATACATTTTTATCTATAACGGGAATAACTTTGTTGAAAAAATGACAAAACTCGCCTGATCGTTCTCCGCTGCTCATTTTATTTTGTTGCCATCTCTCTCAATTAATCTCCGACTCGATTTATTATTCAGCAAAAAGTGTTAATTAATGCTGCTGCAGATTCTTGTAATTAATCGAGAGCTATAGGCGATCATTGACCTTCTGCAACGATCGGTACGTTTCTCGAGCAGGAAAAAAGTACCTCGAGAGTTCTAAGATGCATTATGAGAAACGACAGAAACGTTTCTTCAGCTTAACGTCTGTGTTTGTTAATGATACATATATTTTCATTTGTCACACTCGTCAGTCTTTGGAACTCTGTTTCGAAGATGCGCACCGTGCGTGACGTTAACCGGGTGCGTCATTGTTGGTACGAGAGTCGAGGTATCGTTGTAAATTCGTCGTTGTTGGAATAAACGTGTGCTCGATGCTCTTATTGAATTCGTCGTAGCTATATTCATAGAGAAAAGATCTGGACCCTTTAATCCGTTTATCTATCTATTACATCAATTAGTCTCCCTTCATAAAACACAATTAAATCAATTGAGTCCCCGCACGAATGGAAAATTTGGTATAGTGATATCTCGGAAAGTCAGTTTATATTTGAGTTCAATATATAAATTCAGTGATATTAGAAATATCGAATAGATATTGACTGCCACGAAATAATAATATGTTTTAAAATCCACATCTACGTTTATCTCGCTCCAATATTCATCTATAATTTGGTGATTCAAGATTTGAACCGAATGCGTAGAAATCTTCAAGTCACTACTCGAATCTATATATATCTATAGCGATTAATAGCTGAGCATTCTCGGGCCCTCTAATAATCTTCGGCCCTGCCTGCTTTGTAGAGTTCAGAGTCCAACGGACGTCTGGAGTCTGGACCCGATAACTCGGAGATTTCTATTCCGTCTTCTGCAGCTTCGTCTTCTTTTTAATCTTTTTTTCCTTTTACCAACGATAACGCAGCGTGTGTGTCGGGGGCTCGGTCATTCTCCACGATTCTTCGTCGAGAAACGATCGTAGATAAAGTATAAAAATAATAATCATATTCAAGTGTCGTCGAGATCGAGCTCTGCGAATTTTGCCCGAATTTTTCGTGGCTCCAAATCCGCGATTACGTAAGCCTTTGAGATATTTACGCGGGAGACCGGTTATCTTTTCAACCAAGCACACACGTTATTATACGTTATTATACAGAACCTGCGAGATTCACCTCGAGCTCGTGCTACATTTCTTCTTCTCTTTTTTTTTTTTTTAAATGCCACAAACGATAACTCTTTCAAGACGTAAATAAGTCGTATATTAGATTCAAAACTTTCCTGTTCGGGGTCCAACATCAACATTCGCTCGATGCTTTTGGAAAATTCATCAATTGTTTGCATCATTGTCAACCACAAGTTTCGGTTTTTAATTTTAATTTTTCTTCGCAGATTCCATCAAACGTGATGCTGTGCATCAATAATATTTTTCTCCTTTGTTTATATTCTGTATTTATCAGACACGAGTTAAGATTCTCATTTCAATATTGCGTTTTGTTTGTTATTCGACGATCAGTGTAAAAGTATATTATCTCCTGATCGGATGAGGAACTCTTGTGCATTGTTTTCATCAGCTTGATCGTATTTCTATTACAATTTTTTCTTTACTTCCGGAGAGCTTACTCTGTAATATCCGGGACCGTATCGACTTTGAAGCAAACGATATCTCGATGAACGACTCGACTATTGTACCTTATACCTTGCACCAATACGTCACCCTGATTTTATTTCTAATTAATCATGAAACACACGTTCGATTATAACGCGATTACAAGTGTGTTGGTTTCTTTATCTGACGATTTCGTAAAAATATAACGAACAAGATCCATCATATCCAGCAATCACACTTGTCAAAGGCCAATTTTCATTTCCTTCGAATTCCATCACTCAAATCTTCGATGGAGACTAAAAAAATCTGCACGAGCTTATTAGAGCATAATTAAGATTTGACGAATGACCGGAAAAATCTAGTACCGACCGTCGACCTAGACCTTTAATCGATAAACTAATAACTTAATCAATCGATTTTAATCGATCTTCAATTGACCCGATTGCTTCGGAATTGAGACAAAAATTTCATCGTCGTGTTGCATTTCCATTCGCATTTATTTGCAAACAGAGGGATATAATTAAATGTATGTGCTAATCAAAGAGTCGTGAAATCTTTCCGTTCTTTCGTTTCCACTTTTCTCGTTTGTTTATCCGTCTCTGCGGAAGCAACAAGAAACGTAAGCTATATAACGTTATGCGCAGAAAATCGAGAATCTTACAGGGGTAAAGTCTTTGCTGTTCCAAAGATAATGTACACGTGCAACGAGGGGAAGGGAGATCCGGAGATTCATCGTGACCGGGGCTGTCCGGATACACTTATTACTGCCCGAAACGAGTTTTATCAGAATTTGCCTGATTATCTGTATCTATACTCTGAGAATTGTTTACCGTCGAACAAGCCTAAATAATTGGCGTTTAGGCGCCAATTCCGAATAACACCATCGCCTCCAACTTTTATTTTCCAAGGATATTTTAATCAGGTCGATATAACGAGCTCTTTGTTTGAATACATTGCGAAATCTCTCGAATTAACTTGGCATTTGTTTATTGTACGACAATTTTACGGTACCGATGTCAATAAGATCGTGACCGAGGGTCGCTACTCGGGGAGATACCGCGTCGAGACGATCTTCGAGTATTTTTCTATACAAATAAGCTCATTAAATTACCACAGGAGGATACACTCTTGCACCCTTATATATATCTCTAATACGATTAGAACGACGCGAGAGCGAGTTTCGAAATGAAACAAGACAATTGTCTCGAAAATACCGCGACGGAAAATTCTTTAGTAATGGATAATCGAACCAGACTTTTAAATCTCTCTCGTTGTTCTCATTGTTCTGTCTCTATATGGAAGTAGCATACAATGAATCAGCATACGACCATATTCCAAAGACAACGTGTTTCTTATATGTTTTTCGAACCATTCAAAATCCGTATCTTATTAACTCGTTATGTATAATTAATGAAACATAATTATAATTAACAATTTCTTTTTTCTCTTATCGTTTTCAACTTCTATTA
>JABMBT010044215.1:0-12749 GCA_018906895.1 Odontocolon sp. PSUC_FEM 10030002
TAATCGTATACGGAGAAAAATTCTTAACGAAAATTACCGTGAATTCTGAAGAATTCTGAACATTTCGTTGGATTGGTCAAGAATAAAGAAAAACTGGGAAAAATTAAGTGAAAATCAAATCATTTTTAAAATGACTCTCTTTAAATGATCTCTAATTCCTGTGAATACACTGTAATTTTTATCAGGATTTTTTCTCCGTGTGACCTACTGCTACATAAATTCTCAGAATTCTTATAAATCAATAATTTCACTCGCAGGTAGTTTTGCTGCTTTACATAGCTCAGCTGATGGTCGTGTGGATGTGGACCCAGGGAATGGATCCGGACAGTTCAGCGATTCCGTACTTAACTGCTGCCGGTGATCTGCTAGGTACCGCGCTCCTCGGTATAGCGTTTCACATATTATACGCGATCGGTGACGGAGATTCCGACGTGGGTGACTGATCGCCTGCATAATCATGGCTAGATTACCTTTGAACAATTTATGCACGAGAAATCACGCCACTCGCGGCACTCTAGATAAAGTACAAGTACTTTGTACCTGAGAGTGCGTTGATAGTCCTAGGACCAAACACAAGGTGGTCGCTGGTCAGGGAAAATCTCGAAATCAGGAAAAAGTCATTGAATTGAAAAATAAACAGCGACATCAGTGAAAAGACAGAGATTTTTCCACGATTTTTAGTGCCCACTTTGAAACAATTATCCTCACGCCTATCGCAAAATCAAACGAACGAAGCTTTTATCTACATTCGAACAATATTTCTGCCATGAAAGAATTAGAAATGAAGTCAGTATTCGCAGAAAGCAGTCGGCTTAGAATAAATAGACCTAAAAAAAATGAAAACATCTGTTTCGTTTTAGCCATATCTAACAATTAAATTCCTTTAATAAGACACAATGTGTTGATTACATTTTAAGTGTTTAGATAGGATTATTGTAAATACTAGAGAATGTATACAATACCAGTCATGCGCCTATCTACGCCGCTCGAGCTTGCAGCACTAATTTTAAGAAATGTAACACTGATATTTTTCTGTGATTTATTTATACATAACATCGTGTGAATATTTGATCGTTGATCATCAGGCGACTATATGTAATTGCGGGATATCACGGGAACTAATACTTTAATATATATACTGTACATACACGGATAGTTTGTAAGTACGCGCAGAAAAACAAAGGATTCGAAATACATTTCTATTATTATATCTCTGACTTATCATTAATTTTTTTTTAAGAAACTCGATACATCGGAGATGTTTTGAATGATTTGAAAAAGTTCAATGAGTATTCCTTTACGGGGATAAACATTTAAAGGCCCCGATTACATTCGGTGAATGCGATGCGATGACGCATATGCGCGGGCGATATATTATTATGATAAATGCCCGACAGATTGTTATCCATCCTGTAGCCTCTATTATTATACACAGTAGTCTTTCAACTGTTTAATAGAGCGATATCAGCTTAGGCGTAAGGGCTTTTAACACCTAGCAAAGTGCTTGTCACATACGAGTACGATACTTGGCACATTCAGACGCGTGTATCGCGTTATCCTGCGGCCGCTTCGCAAATACGTTACGCGATAGTACGTTCACCCAGATGGAGCGAAGCGGAGCGTAATCCTGTAGCGGATTACGCTCCACCGCATCCTAATCTCACGACCAATCGTCCCAAAATAATTCTCGTACAGATTGTAGACGCGAAGACACGAAGATTACTCGATGCGGAAATTAATCGGAGATAAGACTTGAAATAAAAAAAAACCCGCATCATTCGCGATAATAACTCACGAAAGTCGTGATCGGGGAAGAAAAAGATAGATCGTTGCCTGACGGAAACTCGTAATCTTTCATTAGTGATTCGCGATCGAGCCTATGAGGAATCCGAGATATCTCGATATCGGACTAAGTTGTGTTCGCGAATGGGACTATTCATCGACCCGTCGTTTCGCTCTCAATCTCATAACATATATAGTATAAGATGTCTGGAGAACTGAATCCTGGACACTCGGAACAGCCGAGATATCTTATAAGGGACAGGACTAATTCGCTTGTTATCAAAACAGGGTAAGTTAATGGTCCGACGGTTGTATTGTATAGATATATTGTACTATTATATAGCTACGAATGAATTGTTGCGTGCGTCTATTATTCGTATTATAATAGTGATATCATAAGCACCGATTCGCGGGGGCCTACAGAGGCTCGCGTGTGTCTTGTTGCGAGGTTTAGCTTGAACGGTTGGATGGTTACTATCTAGCTTTCGTTTCATCTCCGAATACATCGCGCTCCCTCGTAATCTTTTCATCCCGATACTCGTCTCTCTCTGTTGTACGTTAGTCCACCTACACCCCCGGTCTCCTCCTGTAATAACAGAACGTGTAATACGTGCCCATTCATACGCGTTGACGGTACGTACCAATGCGCGAAGTCACTCTCGGTATTGTCGGGGGCAACCAACAGCACCAGCAGCAAACCGGAGTAACCAAGCCCAGCAGAGCACCGCGCAACGACGAACCGCAACCGTGAATGAAATAAGTTACATCTCTCAGTGCCAACTATCCGTGCGATCGCTGCGGAGTGTTTTCATCCTTGAATCTTTCGGGATCGATAAGAAAAAACAAAACTTTGCGCCAACGACAACCGTAATTCCTCCAACGCTCTTTCAACGATCTCATCAGCGCGACCCTTAAACTTCGTCGCTGCATCGACTCGTAAACTTGACTGGCTTCTCGAAGCTTTTTGCTTTCTCGAATCTTTTTCCGGCAAGTCTCGCACTTGTCGAACTTCGATTTAAAAAGGCAGGAATCATCTTCAGCTCGACTTCTTATTCGCGCCTTAAACAACGTTTTGTTCTTTTTTCTACGAAAGATCGAGTTGGAGTTATCAAGTTGTTCGAGCTGTTTTATCGTTACACGCATTGTAGACGGTGCGGTGGAATGGAATACAATCGCACGCACGATTTATTTGCGACTCGAAAAATTCACAGCTCAGCAGTATGCGCGACGTTAAAGTTTTAGTGAATTACAATAGAATTTTCGACAGTGCATTGAAGTTCGTATCGTATCGGACGTTCGTTTAGCGATTAATTATCGGTAGTTTCTTTTTTTGTTTGTTTTAATCATCGTTATATCGATAGTCGGGAGGTGAAGAGCAGCTTCGTTGTGTAACGCAGTTTTTATGTGCGATGCCGAGAAAATAAATAGTAAAGTGAGACGTCTATTAAGCGGTATGAAACCGCACGGTCCAAGGAAAGTGAGCCGCAGCTGACTACCGGTCAGTGTGAGTATATCTATGGATATATATAGATCTTCAAGCCTCGTTAATAAAAATAATGTTATTAAATGAATCGCTGGTTATCTGTAAAATGATCGTTCGATGTAAACCAAAAAATAGGGAATTTAAAATTAAGACATAACAACGCCGTTTTCAGCTTTCTTTGTTTAAGATAACATTTGTGCAAACTCTTCTACGCATCAAAAATAGAACTAATATTTGCTGTGGTATCACGCATGGAAATATTTCCTTTGGAGTGGAGCGCGGTTACAGTCACTATATTCTGTCTGTTATACGACAGCAGGCGACGATGTAATGTAATGAATGCAAATCGTGCCGCACGTGTAACGCTTTGTGCGAGGATATAACTGAAGCTGTATCAACGAATCAATACGTATCTGATATAAAAAAAAGACTCGTGCAATTTACCGATCAGATGTAATTTCCTTGCTGCGGAAATTGATATTTATCACTTCCTAAAGTACTTCAGGAGTGTTTACCGATAAGATTATCTTGGAGAACGAGTCAGAATTAGAATATTGCGATTAGGAGATCCTCGTTACATATATTTATGATCTTAGGATACAGTTCGATGAGCGATAAAAAAAAGAGAATTAATCTAAATATTAAAAGGATGATTTTCGTGAAAATTTAAACTTCAAGCGTCTGCATCGATTTTCTTTAGATAACTTCTCGCACGTGCATCTGAGTAATGTAAAGTAGTAAAAGTAGCGTTAAGGCAGACATCAGCTTCATTTCGATAACCAATTGTGCATTTAATATAAACAAAGTACATTTCAATCGTGATAATATTCTATGATTGATAAAAGTAAACAAAGAAGCGATTATAAAGAAGTTGATGTATGTAATTCACGGTGCAAGTAGATCTACGAAGTTTCCATGATTTTCAAACAACTTTTTCATTTGATTTTTTGAACCGGTGAATCTTCGCATTCCGGACTTCCACGTGTCGTTGTCGCTGGTACTCGTCCCGTTCGTATTCGACTGCGAACGGCCCTGAACACAGTAGGCAATGTCAATTAGATCAGTATAGAAACGAGACGAGATAGAGCCAAGCCTAAACGCGAGTGTCGGTGCACCGTAGCAAAAGGAACAGCCGCGCGTATACTATCGCGTTCGGTTCGCATATTAGGCATTTAAGTAATCAGTAAGTAACGTCAGTACAGCGCAGCCAGTGTCCCGCTCCCTTGTTAAAATATCTTTGCCCGCGTGGTTTATCTTCCGGGGGCGAGTCTGCTCGCTCGTCGTAAGAATGATGCGATAAAACCGCGTTGGCGCACAGTCGGAACCCGCGAACGTTTCTTCAGGGTCGCGAATCGCTATGACGTTGCTACCGAGATCGCATCTAAAAGATTCTTCACTCTGATGTACAGATAACCAACGGGTACACTATAATTCTCATGATACTTGACTTCTTCGAGACCCACGTGGTCTACGCCCTCGTTACTATGTCAATTACCAGGAAATTGTCGCGAATTTGAATACGCGTGGAATAACCGCCTTTTAGTTACACAATTTCATTGGCGAACTTGGCGAACGCGACTGACTCGCGGCTCTTGGATTCAATGTCAAAGTTAAGCGAGCGATCTCGGGTCAAGTTCGCTGGTTAGCGATGTTAAGTTTATACTTTCCGAGCTTTTCCTTTTTAGAGCCTCTTATAATGAGTAGGACAATTGGATAAATAAATAGATAAACAGAATCGGACCCATAAAAAAAATCTTTTTTACGAAAAATATGAAATATAAATATTTCCTCTTTACTTCGGAAAATTTGTGTCGCAATTGCACAATTTTTTTATGTTTTTCGGATGTACGAAAGAAAATAATTTCGGGAGGGCGTAAAGTTTTGTATGTTACACAGAGATGTGGACATGTAAGTCGGACGATTCTGAGTAAAAATAAACGATTATCTTACGCAATCGGTTTGTGGCGTTACTACGCCGGGACCAAACACGTGGTCAAGCGGCATGTTGGCAGATGACTCGACCAAGTGTCGGTCTTCACTTTTGTTTCCACCGCGAACGATATTTACTTTTTCACTTTTTTCATTCCTAACTGGACTTACTCGACGTATAATTCGATCATTATTTCTTCCATTGACAGTTCCAATTTTATATTTTTTCCATTTTAAAAACAATCAAAGTTTAACGATGAAGATCTCGCACTGAGAACGACGAATCGACGAATCTATATTCAACAATCTATTTTCAGAAAGAACAGATGCATCATTCTTCCTAGCTAAAGTTCTTCTTCTTCTCTAGCAATATAGCAGAATTTATAAACATAAACGTTGAAACTGCAGAAAATCGAGACAACGTTTATCTAAGAACAGATTGGAAGCGTTAATTCGTGAGTTACGAAAAAGGAATTAAGTTTGATGAGAACCAGAGTAAATGATTCGTCGTTAATTATCCGACGAGGTTCACGTGACAATCAGGCGGTATCGCGAAGCGATGGCAATAAATTGTCCGATCTGACGGAGATCTGGCGTACAGACACAGTGAAATATATAGGCAGCAACCTGCCCTGGCTACCCTCCTGGTAAGCTCAATTCGGATCCCGGAGTAACTTCGTTCCGTTGCGTTCCGACACACACGTAGCGAAATGCAAACGTTTAGCCGGGTAATCAGAAAAGTGGGCCTCCATAGATGTGACCTAGTCCAGAAGTTACCAGAATACAAATTGCTCCGAGCCGCCGTCGTTACCACCACATACCGAGTTTAATATCCAACAGCTACGGTCAGGCACTCCATTCTATATCGTTGACACTATATCACGAGCATTTGCGCGCTTGTTTCGGTCTATCCATTTTGATATTATTGTATTATTGAAATTGATCGTTCCATCACGAAATCTCGGACAAGGATTCAGTGAACTGGGTCACAAAACGAGAGAAATCGTCACAAATCGATTTTTCAACATTTTTAACTATAAAATTTGTCAATATCGAGATGAAATGCATTTGCTGTGAGGCGGATACCTCGCTTTTGATAATCGGGTTGGATGCTTGCTGGATCGATAGTTCCGTGTGAAACGCAATAATAGCAATTGAAACTCGTTATTGTACATCGGCAAAGAACACGTGCTCATGCACGTGAATTTCCAAATTCAATCATAGCATATGGATTATACTCAGAGACTGCGAACGTTTGTAAACATCGTGACTTGGAATACCATAATTCCATTACAGAGCCACAGTATCTTAAAATTTGATCTCAATATTCTAATATTCAGTGTGGGATGCTGTAGCTGATTAAGATGCATCGCATATTCATCCGATAGTGAATTTATGTAAACCTATGTTTACATATCTATGTGTAGATTTAGCAAATAAATCGATTATGATTAAGAAAAATTGAAATCACGACTTTTAATGTTTTCTTCAGAATTTATAGTGATCACTCGATCAGATACCGAGCTATTTTTTTTTTAATTCTACTCTTAACGACCGCAAGTCAAGTGAAGTATAAACGACGTGCGAATACAACCGGATGTAGGAAATTGCTAGCCGGAGGTCAGCGATTAGGACGTTTTACAAGGCGTCGCGACGCCGACATTCTTTCTCGAGCGAAAGCGCACGCAGTTAAGCAAATTTTTTATAACGCTCCTCGATTTTTATTCCGATACACAAGTTTCCCTGTCTTAAACGCTACAAACGAGAAATATAGCTTTTAATCAAAGAATAATCGCTGCAGTTAATGAATTGACGCAGTAGCTTTTCCTCGTAGTCTCATACACAAACAGATCTGCGGTGTAGCTCGATAAAAATTGACGTTGCTGGGACTCCGCAGTAGAATTTACATATAATTTACATATAACTGTCTTCTCGTACAGCAAACTTCATCAAAGTCCATTATAAACTTCATTTTTTTTTGTTTCTCCATTATTCTAAAAACAATACAATAATTAAAACCATCAAATTCGAAACTCGCTAAAAACGCCGATTTTGATCTAATGGTAAATAAATCCTTAAAAGAAACTGGTATTCGGAGTCGGACCGTAACAGTCCACGTTCGAGAATCAATGTTAATGGGTTTTTCCATTTTGTTGGGGTCGAACGATATTTCGTTCTCTGACGCACGTAAAATGGGTTATGATCCTGGGGTTTCCTCCCGTCCGCATTGCTGCATCGCGGAAAATCGTCTGACGTTCTACCCCCAACGCAAAATTCATCTGTTCGTACGCTGAAACCTACACAGACTTCAGAAGTTCAAGCCCGATTCTCCGAATGTCTGGATGTTCACAGGAACGACGAGCCCCGGATCGATAAGCTCGCGCCTGCGAGATAAACGACCCGACGAGCTACCGGGGGTAAATTCCACCCCCCGCTGCTTTGGGTTGAAATAATCGAGGTAGCGATAGGAAGAAAGCTTTCGAGGAACTCTCAGTCGCGATGTAACCGTATAATGAAACGGCCTCGCACGTGGCCGCCGGAGATCCAACATCAATGCTGGACCTTGGCTCGTAAGACGATTAATCGCCAAAGAGAAGGCAGGATCATCCGCTGAAACGCACCGAAGCCATTGAAAAATTATTGTATCTGTTAATCGCGGGCTCATCGACGTTTCCACGAGGCTTCCAGGTCACAGTTCTGAAGAGAAAAGTAAATTGGCGAGGGGTTGAGAAGTCTTTGGGAGGTTCGTAATGTCATTAGTCAGAAAAATATTTTAGAGTCTTGTTTCGCTAGGAAATTATGTCTTTTTAAGAAAGTAAGCATCTATAATTCGATTCTTGCTAAAAGCTTTTGCGAATCGCTTAAAAGTCATTGATATATACTTTAGTCTGCTTGTAAATTCTCTTTTAATCGAATTAATTAGAAAGTTGCACGAATTCGCTGACCATCGGACTATCGATGGTAATCTTTATGATATTAGATCGTGAGTAAGGGGCGAGGCACTGATCGAACGATTATTGCAACAACTCGTGCAACCTCGACACGTGCTGCATTTTTATCCATGGTCAGTAGAGCGAATGCTTTAAAGAATTAGCCTTCGATACAGGAGTAATAGAAAGCTTTTCGTACGGATTTATTATAGAAAAGGTGTAAAGAGTCGAAGAAGTGGTAAGATTTATAATCGATAGATATGTACTGACTCCGTGCGACTATAGAAACGTCGTTGAGATAGGCAGCGGGAGAATCCCTACCTCGATTCGGTTTTCACTAAACTTACGCAATATATTTCCACCTGTTTGTGACTTCTTAAATAACGGTGGCGAATAGCGTCGTCGACACGGGTTCGCGTTATCGCATATTCGATATTCCTCGAGACGACTGATGCGAATGAGATCTATATATTGGTAGTAAAACGACGCTCGAGTCTTTCAGTATGATAATAAGATGTTGGAGGGTCAGACGAACCACCAACAGCTTCCGGATAATAATACGATCATCGCAAGTGGCAAAGCTTTGGTACCAAAAGATTTTCAGCAAGTGTGCACCGTCAAGTTCGAAGAGTACGTTCTCGCTCGAATAAATTACAGAGATTGGATTACATTTACGATCAATATCAGAGTCACCGAAAGATTTTACGAATGGAAAATCAGTGAATGATTTTTGTTTTTTCTGGAATCAGAGGCTATTTTTTTTTAAATATAGTTCAGCGTCATGTAACGTGACAATGTGTGGTTGCGATTGTTTACAGTGGGCCATGTAAGGAATCTCTGCTGCAGAGCAGCAAGCGGAACTCGTACAGGATGACACCAACCGGGGGCCGTTCGCGTACCGTCTCGGAGACGGGACCGGCGGCAACCCCGTTGACCTCGACCTTGTCCGGTACCGGTTCGGACGATTGTCTCGAGGTGACGATCCTGGAGGATACTGCGGATGGCGGACGTCTGCCGGACGTCGTTGCCGAGAGCAAGCTCTGTAGCGTCGATCAAGAGCCGCTGGAGTCCTATTTGGCTATAACGATTCAGGTCTTCATACCCTTTCTCGTTGCTGGCCTCGGAATGGTCGGCGCTGGCCTAGTTCTCGACGATGTTCAAGTGAGTCTTTACCCTTCTTCGCAATTGACCCGTGTCGACGCAGCGATCATCGCAGGTGTCCTGATTCATCGAGTTCCCCCTGATTTTATCATCCTTCTTTGTTTCGCTCGACGATTACAGCACTGGATCGTATTCGAGAGAGTTAACGAACTGATGATCCTGGTACCGGCTCTACTTGGTCTCAAGGGTAACCTGGAGATGACCTTGGCCTCGAGACTCTCGACTCAAGCGAATCTTGGTCACATGGATGCACCTAAGCAACAATGGTCCATGATAGTCGGAAATTTAGTTCTTATACAGGTATTTATCATCATTTATCTAAATTCTATCCAGAGTCCCATCGGCATTCATGGATAACGACGTAAAATCGAATTCCAGTTGGTTTCTTATCTCTCAGACGTGTTCTGTGTTCGAGATTTATTTTTTTCGTTCGCACGGAAGCTTTTGGGATTTCCAAACCGAATGGTACCGGTTCAACATCACCGCGACACGAACTTCAGGCTTCCTTATCATTCGGCGCCAACGATTTTACATTTTATTATGTCTTCGTGACGTTAACGCGACCTTCGTCGTGTTTGATATGATCTTCGCTCGTCACTCGTTCGTAGAACTCGGCTATGTTTGGTCGATTATTAAAACTTCACGTGACTTATTTATATACCCCCCAATGATTTTTTTCACCTCTTTTAGCCATACATATTTAATTAACTCCGAGACAGTAATAATTCTTCCGACGATTTGAATTTGGCGAAAAGAAAAAAGAACCAAGTCGAAAAACGTACAACATTGGAAGATTTCGGTGTCGTTTAAAATCTAGTGACGCAATGATTACTCGAGTAAAAGGTCGAGCTGGGGCTGTCTAATTTTAATTGAGACACCGGGAGCGATGTATATAGCCAGAGGGAAATAAGACAGCCTTGGAATGGTTCGTCAACGGTGCCACGAGTTCAGTGTCTACCCACTTGATGCAGTAGCCTACTTCCGCTACCTAGATCCTTCCTCAATTGAATCAAAACGACCTGGGAATGACCTGGTTTTTCGTACCGAGCTTTTTTTTATACGGTGTCGAGCGATGATGGAAATTCTTCATTTTATCCTGTCGATAATAATCTTGATAAAATTGTTTCCCGATTAATCAACACGATTGTCTATTCTTTTTTACACAGCGTTAAACGCTATAGCGATAAGATCGATATCGATAGAAATTTTATCGAAAATAAATCAAATCTATTTTTTTTCAACCGGTACTTTTTGTTTTTTAGTGCCAAGCGATCGTGGTGGGATTTCTCGGTTCCGTCGTAGCAATCGTGATGGGAGCTTTCAGAAATGGAACGGTATCGCTGGACCACACGTATCTCTTGTGCGCGAGTAGCCTGGTTACGGCGTCCCTCGCGTCCTTCGTACTCGGCCTGATAACAGCCGGTGTAATAGTCTTCTCTCGTCACTGTCACATCAACCCCGACAACGTCGCTACGCCGATTGCAGCGAGTCTCGGTGACATTACGTCGTTGGCACTGCTATCCTGGATCTCGACGATACTCTACGAGGCTATCGACAAGCAGGACTGGTTGGCGCCTCTGATCATAGCGTGTTACATTCTCGTAACGCCTCTGTGGGTCTGGATAGCAAAGAAAAATAAATACACGAACGATGTACTGTATTCCGGCTGGACACCGGTTATGGTAGCGATGCTAATCAGCAGCTGCGGCGGTCTGATCCTAGAATTCATGGTATCTCGTTTTGAGAATCTCACCGTATTCCAACCAGTGATAAACGGCGTCGGTGGGAATCTCGTTGCCGTACAAGCCAGTAGAATATCAACGGCACTCCATAAGCAGGCTGACCTTGGAACACTTTTAATTCCACCCGGTCATACGCATCCGGTCATCTTTATCACGCCTATAGCCAGTTTCTTCGGAAAAGGTAAGTTCCCGTTTGTCAGATCCTTGAAATGAAAAAAATTAAGTGGGTTCGAATAATATTTTCGGCTTCCCATTCATTTTTTGCCAAATCTGCAATTGTGAGAAGTTTTTAACAATTATTTTCGTTTTATTGATAACAATTGTTTATCGTCAGGTCTGCACGCGAGAACGACTAGAGTACTGATGGCGATGGTGATACCGGGTCACATCATTTTCATCTACATGATAAAATATATGAAGGACGGTGACACGGCGCTAACACCTCTCTTCGTTTTCGTCTATCTCTGCGCTGCGATACTGCAAGTCGCTGCTTTGCTCTATATCGCCTACATAATGATTCACTGGATGTGGAAACGGAAAATCGATCCTGACAATTCGGCGATTCCGTACTTGACGGCTATGGGTGATCTTCTGGGTATCAGTCTTCTCGCTATCGCCTTTCAATTCTTGTACTTGGTCGGCGATCAGGACTACGACGATCCTATTAAGCCGTAGATAGAGATTATATCATCGATAAAAAACTATATCTAAATAAGGTCGGACGACTTGACTGAAGTGCCAGTATGAGATTTCTGGGACTGGTCGAGCGAGCTAGCGCCGATTGAGAAATTATTGAAAACGATGGACCTCGATTAAGATTTTCTTTGGAAATTCGACGAGGATATCGATTTGATAAGAAGGAATTCGGGTCGGACCAGAACGTAACGGACACTCGCGATCCAGGTAATCGATAAAAAAAATTATTGATAACTTCGTTCGGCTTCGAATTAAAAAAAAAGAATGGCAGATGAATCCATACGTAAAGTATAAAGAGAAATCCACCAACGGATACGTGTCTTCGAAAAGTTGCCTTGGTACACTCGACGAACTTGTAGATAGGTTTACGTAGAAAAAAAATGGCCCTATCGAAAAAAAACATATTTTTAAACGCTCTATGATGAAACGATGCCGCGCGTGCGATTTTCTTTATTCACCGTAAAACGTTAATTTGTTTTGCATGACAGCGAATAGAGTTGCGTTTAGAATATCTTGTTCAAAAATAGTGCCAGTAGGCTTGCGTTAGGTATTAATTAATTTTACGTCGAGACGTATTGCACTCGTTTTAATAAATCTATTCGAATCTCGATTGATGATTAGCTGAATGAAAAGAAGAAAAAGAAAAGAAAAAGTTTTAAGCATTCGTGCGTACGTCCATATTATATTTCAAGTAAGATGATTTTTTTTAACTAACGTTTAAATTGCTCACTCAGTTAAATGAAAAGAAAACAAAAATAATGCGAAAAAGTTGAAAGCTCAGATAATTGAGACGCATTGCAGAAATAAGATTTATCTCGATTAACCGCAATGTCAAAATCATTTCAGGGAAAACTTTTTATTTTTCTAAGCGTCGAAGATCTCGGCGCAACGTCAGCGTAAGAAAAGCGATTCGACGGCCAATGTATAGACTCTATTTTGTAAAAAAGGTTGTTATATCGAAATGTACATATTATAAATACACCGATTAATAAATATTCGAAGACTAATATTTAGTCTTCGAATTGA
>JABMBT010044326.1:0-12744 GCA_018906895.1 Odontocolon sp. PSUC_FEM 10030002
GCTCTTTCGATCTCACACCATTTTTTTTATACAATTTTGGTAGCTTTTATTTTATGTTATTCGTTGAAGAATTATAAATTCATTTCTTACCGATTGCCTATAACTGTTTGAGCTGAAAGAATTATTTAATTTTTTGTGAGAAAAATAAATTATGCGAAGAGATAACGTTGGACTCGTTTATATTTATGAAACTGGTTGATGAATGACCTTAGTATATTTCAAGTGCATTATTGCATTTGTTTATGCAAATATATCCAAGATTTCTGACATTCAAAGCTTTTTCTATTTTCCTCCTGTAAACCCTTGGTACATCAAAAACCATTTAAATCTTATTAATGAAGGAACTCTGATACGAGTTAAATGATGCAATGAATTTTGAATCTGATTGCCAGGATCTTTCTGCGGATCTTTATCTTCGCTCAAGGCATCGGATTTGGGTAGTATCGTTATCAAAGAATGTCTGTCGAGGGCTAATTTAAAGCCTTCCGATGTATCGGAAGTGATTCTGGGCCAGGTATGTCAAAAATCTGCTTATCCAACGAAAATATCGCAATTTGTATTATTATTATTTCATTTAATTCGAAACAAATTTTTGTATGGAAATAAAAACGAAAATCGTTTTTGTCAAGGCACTCACGGCGGGACAAGGTCAAAATCCAGCTCGGCAGGCAGCTATAAAAGCGGGTCTTCCTATTTCTGTACCTGCATATTTAGTCAGTATGTTGTGCGGCTCCGGACTCAAGTGAGTTTATCTTTTCGTATCTCGTCCAAGCATAAAAAATAAGTAAGAAAGCGAGTATGAATAATACAATATTGAAATGTAAAGGTAGAATTCTGTTGTTGTTACAGAGCGATAACGACGGGATACGTGACGATAAAGGCGGGTGAAAACGACGTCGTGGTCGCGGGAGGTCAGGAATCCATGAGTCAAGCACCGCACGCGATTTTCGTGAGAAACGGAATAAAAATGGGTGATGGTACGATGATCGACACGATGGTATTGGACGGTTTGACCGATGCATTTGCCGGAATTCCTATGGGGGTTACAGGTATATATGTGTATTGGGAAATTGCTCGTTGGTTACTTCGAATTTTGAAAAATCAACAAGTTTTCTACGACATAAATAATTCACATCTATTCGTTGTCGCAAAGCTGAAAACGTTGCGAAAGCGTTCAAAATAACCCGAGAAGAACAGGACGAGTGCGCGATGGCGTCACAAAGAAAAACGCAAGTTGCGGTTGCAGCCGGATACTTTAAAGAAGAAATAATTCCGGTTGTCGTCCCCGGTAGAAAGGAAACGATAACCGTATCGTCCGATGAATTTCCTAAGCCAGCAACGACTGCCGAGAGTCTGGAAAAATTACGGCCCGTATTCGTAAAAGTAAGTACGAAATGTTCGGATAGCGGCAATTTTTTATTGTGCGTGAAAAAATATCTCAATAGGAATATACAAAATGCAGGCTGAAGGCACGGTGACTGCTGGAAATTCATCCGGTGTAAACGACGGAGCAGCCGCGGTTGTTCTTATGTCGTCGAAAGCGGCGATTGATAAAGGAATAAAGCCGTTGGCGAAGATCGTCGCGATCGCTGAAACGGGCATAGAGCCAGATCTTATGGGAATCGGGCCGATATCCGCTGTTGAATTAGTCGTGCGTATCAATTGATTCTCCAATTAGCACAATTTCTTTGAAGAAAAAAATGGAAATTTCTAACGATTTATGCTGAATTTTTTTCAGTTAAAAAAAGCTAAATGGACGAAGGATGAGGTTGATTTTTATGAATTGAACGAAGCGTTCGCTGCTCAGTCTCTGGCTTGCGTAAGAGGCCTCGGCCTTGATCCTGCGAAGGTCAATGTTAACGGAGGTGCGATCGCTCTTGGTCATCCAATCGGAGCGTCCGGCGCCAGGGTTTTGGTAACTCTGTTATATTTACTCGAGCGTACGGGAGGCAAGAAGGGCATTGCATCCCTCTGTGTCGGCGGTGGAATGGGAATCGCGATCGCCATTCAAAAACAATAGTCTACCGTGATTGTAGAAAAATTTTATCTCCGGTATCACGTTGTACCTTCACCGTTTTCCGCCACTCTAAGCATTTCTATAATATTAATATCACTTTTTTGCTACTAGGTACTTACAGATTTCTCACTTTGCACCCGGAATAACATTGCATTAATTCCGAGAGGAAATCTTTATATACAGCACATGTTATTGCTTTTTCTCGATGCATTTCATTTTATTTTTTGTTTTGTTTTTGTTGATCAAGAAGTGCGTGTTTCTCAAGTATTGCAGAGTATTTTAGATGTCAATTTATGGGCTAAATCTGCCTAACTGGTGTATTAAACGGACGCAGTATTTTCTCTGGGATACGGTTTCAGTAGTATTTACTTTTATGCAGAAGAAGAGATAAACTATTTGTACAGAAATAAATTTATGTATTTAAAGAGGTTTACATCAAATCGAAAAGTTTTGTTTCAATCTCATTTTACAGTGTCTAGAATCAGAATTTTTGTTTTATTCTACCTTCGCCGAAGTTGATTTTTCTTCCTTATCTTTTAAAATAAGCTGAGCCGCGGCTGTTGCTTCACGCTGATTTTGTTCCGCTTGTTTCGACTTGAACGTCGGTTTCGCAGTTTTCGTGTCTCTGGGTGCACCGGACAGACTCTTTAGCTCACTGTTGATAGCGGGAATAATCGGGATCTTAAAGACAACATAGCATTTAACAAATAAGCGATTTCGGTCTATTAAAATCAATTAATAGTAGGCACCGTCGCTCTTACAAATTTCTTACACAGTTACAATAAAGTTCGTGAACCAGCACGAATTTAAACGAATCGACAGTCCGTCGACCTTCAACCTCAAGTTCAAAGTTCGCGATCAACCGGACGATAAGCTCCGAGGCTTTCCCGGGTAATATCCTTTTGATTTCTTATCATTTTTATCAAAACATTCGTACGGCTCGTCGATTGATTTATGCGCAATTGTTTCCATGCTTGGGATACAAATTTTCGAATAATTTTTAATTATATGATTCCAAAAAGAATCGACGCGACCCTCGGGACCTTCCAGACAAAAGTACGATCCCCAGAACGCGGAATTTAAAGTTTTTTCATCAGGATGCCGAAGTCCCTGATCGATCGTTCCTTCAGATTGTAATTCCTCAGCGAGAACTACGGTATCGCAATCTTTGTGCGCACCAGGAACGTAAATATCCTGAATGAGATTATCACCGACGTACAAACATCGCGGAGAATCATTTTTACAGATTTTTCCGAAAAATTCAACAAGTTCCGTCCAATTTCCTTGCGAATAAGTTCCGCCTCTGATCAATTGCTCTCCCTTTATATCTTCGTTCTCGTCGTAACCGGAAAGTGCTACAAACGGTTTATCGGCAGTGAAAAATCCCGGCTTTTTCGCATGACAAATAACAATGTCGAACAGAGATTTCCAGTCGTCTCCTAGAGCGTAACTCGCGGTAAAATCTGCGAAATCAGCGAAAGATCCGGTTATCAAACAAGTCACTTTCTTTCTCTTTAATTCTCGGAGCCAAGCGATCGTTTTGGGTTCGCACTTTCGTAAATATTTCTCAGGATTTTTTTTCAGTTCCGGAAAATAATGACCAAGGTCGTTTCTGAAATGTTGTCCGTCGAACATATCGATCAAGGCGTCGAGAACGTCGGGCCAAACTCGATACGAATCGGGAGGTCCTGTTTTTTGGTTGTCGACGGAATCGACCGCTCTGGCAAAGGCGAGCGAAGCGGGCGTGTCGAAATAGTCCAGCAAAGATCTCATTTTCAGAGACGTCGGACCGTTCCAAGTTTCCAAGGTATCCGAGACAAAGGCGTCGGTCGCTTCCCATCTTCGATCGGGATAAATTCTTAGGATCTCTCGGTCGTCGAGCAATTTTGTTCCGTGACTGGCACGCGTAATAACGCCGTCCGAACTTATTCTAAGAACGTTGCCCCTATCAAAGTCGAGTATCAATCCTCGTTGCATAAAATCTATGTCTCCGTCGAGCAGAGGTTTCTCCAAATATTCACGATTATACGCTCTCTGTTCGACCAAAAATTTTGCCAAAACGTCGTACTCCAAAACAGTTATATTAGTCACATTGTATCGGAGCAACGTATTGTCCAGATCGAAACCGACGCAATCGTAATCGGCGAATCTAAAGACGCCCATTTTTCTCGTTACCAAAAGTTGCGATCGCAAAACGTCGAGTAACGTGGAACTTTGGTAAGATGGAAAAATACCGCGTAATGCACGACTGGCTGAGAGATAAGAATGATTACGCGACCTTCTCGCTCCAATGACGAATAAATTAACTTTGAAAATTTTTATGGAATTCGACGAAAATCTTATCATAATAACGGAAAATCGGTGCGAAACTCGCTCGAAGGAATTGCCCGATTATTGCGCTGTACTCGGATACTATTTACATATTTTCTGGACGATCTTTAACTCGAGGTTGCTTAAATATAAAGTTTATTTTGATATCTACTCGCTACATCAACAAAATCGTACGACCAACCTCAAAAAACTAAAGTCACTTTTCCGAAAATTATTAGATTCTTAGAAATTTACTTACGTTCGGAGGAATGTGAACATAACGAATATTTCGAGCCTGAACGAAGAACAATTCGTAAGAAAATTTGTCGCCTCTCGGATCGGTGAAAACGCAATCTCGCATTACGATGTTCATGTATCTGAAAATTCGAATATAAAACAAAAGAGAAAAGAGAAAAGCCGGCGATAAACGCTGGGACGCTGTAATCAGCCGGTGAATCCGACGCATGCGTTAAAGATGCAATTTACCCGTCCGCCTGTTCGACGGTTCCGTAAACCGATGCTTCGTTTCGTAGATCCACGGTAGTCCTTTCACCCTGGACTGCTTTTAGCAAAATTGCCAAACTGTTGTAGAAGAAGAATTTTTCTTGTCTCGAAGTATCCGGTTCGCAGTGCATCGTATCGTTGCAAACTGTTGCGACTCGTAAACAACTCGGTGAGCCCGCGGTTACGAGTCTTGCCCAGTGTTGCCAACTGCACGAAATATTTTTATTCTTCTAAACGTGGGGACGTCGATTGTCAAAATCCGTCACCTGTCAAATTGAAACGAATACGTGTGTTCGTGACGTGTGTTTTTCGCGTTGAGCTTTTAAGTAAATCAAATTAATAAACGATAAACAAATATTCAACAGGTTCCTTCGTAATTCCGTGAGAAAGAAAAATTGTTCATTTTGGAGCGGAAATTTTTGTTAGGTTATACACGTAGCTGACGGATTCTCGTTTGACGTTTACATTTACTCCGATTATTTTGACCTGCAAATACAGTGAACCCTCGATTAACCGGGACCCGGATAATCGAATTGTCTCATGTTTCGATGTTTTTTATTTGACAGTTTGACAGTCGACAATTTATCACGTCGAGTATTTGATCTGTCGAGATTTTATTAGTATCCCGTTTTAACACAGCAATTCTTGATAATCGAGGTTTTACCGTATAGTCGATTAATAATTCTGATCCTTTCCTCTTCTTACTCATTTTTCGTACATCGATCTACGCAATAATCTCAAATACTTCTATATCGTGCGTAAGATTATCCAGAATTATCGTTCGATTCTCGATGACGATACAGACTATAAAAGCGTATTTCTACGAATTATCTTTGATCCTTGAACTGTAAAGTTGCAAAAGTCGAGAGGAAAAGAAAAGCGAATGAATCGGAGCTAGCGGATTTTCCTTGAATCGATTTGCTGTATCTCGGACGAATATCGCTCGATCGTCTTGTTTTGAATTCCTCGCTTCTCGTTTGTCGTGCGAAATCGTCAAACGCATCTTACGATCGTACGATAATTGTTCCAGTCTCACGAATCATGGCCAAAGAAGGCGCTACGGAGAGAAACTTTGTATTCAAATTTCCAACGTGCACTACGAATCAAGAGTACACTCTGGAAATTCCTTTAAAAATTCCATACAACGGCTCCGTTAAAGAACTGACTCACAGAATAACGACGTCGTTCAAATTGCCTTGCTACGTCGAACAAGATCTGCACGATTCGCTCCGGATCGCCGTAAAACAGTTGTCTCTGGAATTCTACGATAAAAGAGCCGAGGAACTGATAGACGGAGCTCAAAATGGGGATCTCGACGTCGAGGAGATAATAAAAAATTTGGAAAAGGCTTATAAAGAAAAAACTGTAGAATACGCAGAGCCTGTGGGAACGACGGACGAAGAATTATTCGCGGCGGCCTATCACAGACTCGTACATTCGCCATCCTTGGAACCTATTTTGCAAGCTGAACATAATTACGGAAAAGACGTAACGGAAGTTATACAAATGCGAGATTCCGATTACGAGCAACTGACAAAAAAGTTAATATCATCTTTATTTTGCGTTTAATGATTTTTAAGAAATAAAGAGACAAAGTCTCATTTGTTATACATTTATAATTAATCGGAGTAGTCATTTGACCCAGCGATCGTTGTGTTGCAATTATTTTATGTATTATCGGTGCTTCGGCACCCGCGAGTTATTTCACCGCCTTTTCGACGTCTCGAAATAGGCGAAACGTTAAGTACCGAAGATAAGAATGTATTGACGATTTTAGACAAACCGAAGAAATGCGGGTCGCTGTTGAAACTCTGGAAACAGGCTCGACTGAGAAATCCATAAACGAAATGGCTGGAAGACACTTCGAGGAACAGAGTTTATTGCAGGGTCATTGGGGATCTCGAGTCGATGCTCTAAAATTAGAACAGCGGCGACAATATCGTAACTGGATCATGCGATTACTCGAGGATCAACAGACCAGTATGCTCCCGACTCCGGTGTACGCGAATAACAATAGTAAAAAAGAAATAAAAAGCAGATCTTTCGTAACAACGAATCCGGCCCTAAAATCATGTATTTTACGTAGAAGCTCACCGATGGTACCAATGCCCCCCATTCCCGTTGGCCTCGACAATTCTGTTATAAACGAAATGAAGAATATATCGGACTTTCCGCAACTGGAGGAAAGTTTCACGATACATTTAGGATCGCAAATGAAACAGATGCACAATATCAGAATATTAACCGGTGATGTTTTGGACTTTTGTAGAACTAAACACAGCGAATCCAGGTACATTACGGCCGAAGAAAACAAATTACGATTTCTTTTAATCCCATTTTTCATTATTTTTTCTTTTTTTTTTCTTATTACAGCAACATCGACCCAATTCCGCAGAGATTGCAAACTGCGCTCGGACTGTACTCAAACGACTTGTGCGGTCTGGTACTCTTGAGCGACAATCACTTGGGAAGTTACTCCGGCATCACAAAAGGTCTCTTATTATCGTGTTGCCGTGGCGTCGGTAAATAAACGAACAAATTTTGCTTATCACCCATTTGTTTTTTTTTTATCTTTGTAGAACTTTGCTCGATATCCCAGCTAACAACGGAATTCCATTTTCCTCCGGTTGATGAACAGCTGGAAAAAATTCGAGACGACGTCAAGGAAGCGGTCGCCTGGAGACAAGCTCATCATCGAGATGGAAGCGATCCACAGGTCGTTTTCAACTTTTTAAAAACATTTTTTATATATATATTACTATTGTTATTAATCTTTTTGCAACGAATGAAATTTATCCACAGATGAAGAAATCGTCATCGAGCAAAGCGTTGCAAACCGGCGATGTTTTTATAACGAGACACTCGAACTTGGCTCAAGTTCACGTAGTTTTCCACATGGTCGTCAACGATTCTTTGAGATCGGGTGACATTAATTCCCGACATCCGGTTATTCTCGGATTGAGGAATATCCTGAAGACCGCGTGTTGCAACGATGTTACGACTTTAACGATTCCGGTTTTGCTGGTCCACGAAATGACAGAAGTATTCGATGATCCGACTAATACGATTAAATCGACACTCCGTTGTTTTCGATAGCAATCATTTCATCTTCCTTTTCGCAGGATATGACCGTCGCCTGGTGCACCAAAAGAGCCGAATTGGTATTCAAATGTGTCAAAGGTTTCATGATAGAAATGGCATCCTGGGGCGGAGCTGAATTGAAAAATTTGCAATTTCTAGTTCCGAAGGTGATTTGTCGATTAAATTAATTTGTACCAATCACGACTGCATTAACAATTTTTAACGATTCGACACTAATCCATTCTTCGTTTCGCAGGGAATGTCCGAAGAGGTATTCGGAACTCTGGCAACGATGCTGCCAAGTATATTTCGCGTATCGAATCCGTTAGTTTTCAAAGTCAGCGATGCGCCGCACACGCCGAAAAAATGATAAATCGAGATAAAAAATAAAATTAAATGTAAGAGCCGATAAGTCTTTCGGAGGTGCGAAGACGCGATAGTATTATATCGTTAATAAACTTTGCCTGTTTCATCGAGCAATCTGTTTATTTTTTTATTTTTTGTTTTCACCTTGTACAGCCGGATCGCGATTATGTCAATTTTAATCGCAGTTTGAGGCGTTTTGACCAATGGCTTGGCCCCGATGAGCCGAAATCCGCAATCATGTGGCCTCCCTGATCTTCGGAACAGATTTTTTTTCCTCTGCAGCGATCAACGTCATTTTCTCGAAAGCTGATTATCGTTGCATTCTGTACCCGCGTATTATAATTAATCTCCCGACACTCGTAACGTCAGTACGTTCGCGACTGCATTCGCTGCATCTCGTAGCTCGAGATTATAGAACGTGAACTGAATATGCGACAAGATCCGCTAATTATAGTCGAGAGATTGATAAAAAGAAAAAATTTCGACATCGCTTTATCGACATCGGTTGTCGAGTGTAAATTAATTGAAAAAATAAGCCAATCGGAGCGAGACACGGCTCTGATTAAAACTTTCGGAAAATAATTAATTTATCGGGATACATTGACGCGTCTTGCTAAATGTTCGAGTGATAGAGAACAAGAAGAAAAAAAAATCTAAAAATAAACGATCCGCGGTCATCGCGTATTACAGAGTTGTAGTTTGCAGTGCGGGAATTATTAATCATCGAATTATCTAAAAGTGGTGCGTTAGCCCGGCAAATCTGAACTTATGACCCGTCGGTCGTTCTCGATCAATTCGCGCTCATTCAGCGAAACGTTGGCGGGTGAGAAGCTTAGTTGGATCTAAGCATCGAAACTTCGTCACCCGGATCGAGTGTGAATGCGGCTTTTTTTCAATTACCAGTGTCCAGTTTGTCGCAATTATGTATCTTCGGAGTAATCTCATTTATCTAACGATGTGGCTCAGTGTATTCGCCGTTTTAGGATTATTGACCGATGCCTTCGGTGGACAAGCCGATCCAACGATATCGAAATCTACCAAGGTGAGCGGCGATTATAATCATTCGCTAACGATTTTATAAAAATTGCATAAACATTTGTTTTCTTTTTCTTTGCATCATCATTACAGATAGATCTATCGAACAAAGGCTTGAAAAAGGAACAATTTTTCGTCAACATTCAGCCAACGATAAATCTCCGCAATGTCACGGATCTGATACTACGAGGCAATCAATTCGATAGTTTTCTCGATTGTTCAACGAATCTCGATAATTTGAAGAAACTCGATCTTTCGGAAAATCATCTTCAACGGTTTTTCTTTCTCTGCAAGGAGGAGTATAATCTGGAAGTATTGAACGTTAGTCACAACAGACTCGAATATATCGATGATTACGCACTCAACGATCGGGTACTAAAACTCAAAGTGCTCGATTTATCGTCGAATAGATTGACGGTCGTCAATGAGACCATGCTGGAACACTTTAAGGTATGTCTTTAAATAAGTTACATTTTTATATAATGATTCTTAAGTAATATTTAGTCAAGTTTTGGATTAATCAATCGCGAATGTTATCGCGCCTTCATTTTTGTTTATTGCCGACTTTTTATCGATTGCGCGCGTGCAATAAGAACGCGGCTGCCGTCGTACTATCGGTGTCCAAAGTATCATATTCATTATATGTTTGTTTCATTACGAGTGATTTGCGACTAAAAATACTGAAGATTAAAAATGTATAACAACCGGTACGGGACTGCAGGATAACAATTTTCAATTCACATTGAACTGCTCGATATGAAATATATTGTTTTAGCGACCTAATCGTTATTTCGTTTCCGTTTTAGGTTCTCGAATTTCTGTCGGTGGCGAATAATCCAGTGATCGAAGTTCACGAAAGAGCATTTTGGAACTTACGAGCTCTCTTGCATTTGGATCTGTCCAACATTTCAGTAAATTATTTTTCATCGGCGCTCTTCAAACCTCTCACGAATCTTACTTATTTGAATCTTTCCGGTAATCCTATAGAAACCATTCCTTTTCTACCGATCGGTCTCCAAGAGCTCGATGTATCAGCTACAAACATTTATTATCCTGACAATTTATTGTTACCCCATTTGGTCTCGTTGCATATGAATTACATGCCAAATTTGACGCAATTGTTGTTGAACGATTTTGAAAATTTAACGATGCTCGAGACTTTATCGATGGAAGGTTGCAAGAGGTTGACCGAGTTCAGGGTCTGGCCTCCCAACAGCCGATTGTTGCCGAGACTCCAGCGACTGTCGATCAGGGGTTGCAGTATCGAATCGCTAAACGGGGATCTGCGACCGATAATGCAGCGTACGTCAGTCGTCGATCTTCAGGAAAATCCCTGGCACTGCGACTGCAGGATGGAATGGGTCAACAGGCTGAATCTGACGAGCGAGCTCAGTCACGAGATCAGGTAAAGTTTGTCTCGATTTCGTCACTTGGAACGTAGATGCCGTTGCCAGTTTGCTGCAGGACGCATTCAGATTTTGCAACACCCCTATTTATCAATTTCTAAATCATTTCTGTATTTCAATCTTTTTACGACCCTCCCTTCGGGCCTTGACAACATTGGAATGTTATTGCAGAAATTATTGCACTTCTGTAAAGTCATTTTACCAATTTTTTTTATTCCTTTTTCTTTGTTTTCAATCAATCCCTAAAACTTTCAATTTTTGGCTTTCGTCAATAAGACGATTTTGATGGCTCACGGAAGTAACAATTGAGACTATGCAACTTGGATTTACAAACTTCTTAATTAATTGCAGTATTTGATTTTTTTTTGTCTTCGCTCTTCAGATGCAGTTCGCCAGCTTTACATCGTGGAAAATTATTAGCCGATATTCCGAACATTGATTTACACTGTGAGGAGGAATCGGGGATGGTTTATCCATTGATTTGGGCTGCGGTATCGATTCTCGGTGTGTCACTCATAGCAATCGTTACATTTCTCCTCTTCAAGAAACCGATCTCGCAGTGGAAGTTACCAAAGCGTAACGGGAATACCGTCTCATACAAGAACGTCGTCGAGTCAAATAACGATCTCATCAGAATTCTGGCCGTAGGCGAAACGTCCGATCGAGCGGAGGAATAAGTGAATTATCGATAAGATACGATAGATGTTAATATATGTCTCTAAGATAGTAATGAGTCATTACTAATGACAAAAAACCTCGACAACTCATCATTTTCGGTCTGATCTTGAAATCCGATTAATCCCAGCGATTCGGAAATATCTTCCATTTTCATTCCATTTTCAGCGCGGCGAATTAAAATCAAATTTATTCGCGTTTACTCTGTTCGAGCTTGTTTTCATTAATACCGAAGAACCGTTTCATAACTCGTTCATCCCAATAAAATATACAAAGTTACGACGAATCTCTGTTTCATGATTCTCCTTATTATTGCTGTTATTATTCCCTAATGAAAGAAAAACATATTTTTCTCGCCCGTTACACCTGAAGATCAAACGCGATCGATTGTTATCCAACTCTTTGCTCCCCAGCATGAGATTCTTTCGAAATTTCATTTGAGAAATATCGACAAAGAAATTTACAAAAGCATCGATGGTTCGGTGAATTCGAATGAATTTAAAAGATATGATTCGATCGGTCGAGCACGATAATAACGTCGAGTAAAATTCATCGCAGTACATATCCTTCGATCTTTACAGTAACAAGACACTCGATCGAATACTAAATCTGTAAAAATTAAATTTCAATAAATAGATTTGTATTAAATTGTAGAATAGATCCGAGAGTTCGTGCTCGAGGCTGGCCCATATCGAGTGGCTTTTATACGTCAGAGACTTGTATATAAGAAGAGAACTGCGAAGGTCTCGTTTGGGATTTAGCGCAAGTATGGGCCGTGGTTTGGCTTACTACCAAATGGTGCTATGAAGATCGTCAGTTAGGCTGACGTGTACGGTGATCGCGTGCGATGTAGCGATCAGTCTTTGTACCGAAGTATGATCTTCCTGCGGGGCGAAGCCTATCGGGTTACTTACGTTCCTGCGGTATAAAACGCGCGTTAGTTCACTACCTCGGATTCTCGCTGCTCTCCGCTGCATCGCACACACGCTTTGTGATGCTTCGTGGCTTCTCTGGCCAATCCTGTGTTCGTGTAATCTGCTGCAATGCACGGCGAGAGTCCCTATCGTCTCTTTATTCATTTATATAGATGTATGTGCCCTCGTGCCATTCGACACTGGTATAACGAAATATCAAATAGTTGGTGATTTGGTTCGACAAATCTGTGCAATAGTGTATTACGATGCAAGTGCGGAAAAGACTTTTTAACGAGTGTGAGGGTTACAACACGAGCCGAAGGCGGGGGTTGTAATCACACGAGTTCAAAAAGTCTTTTCCTCACAAGTTTCGTACAAAATTTTATGTTACGACGTGCCAAAGGCGAGTTTTATACACGCGAAGCGTGTGTAAAAT
>JABMBT010044437.1:0-12731 GCA_018906895.1 Odontocolon sp. PSUC_FEM 10030002
AATTCCTGAGAATATACAAAAACGTAATTATTAATTATAAAATGCATTTTTGTACAGTGATATCATTTTTTAAACTTGAGGCACGGAGTAAACTAAGCGCTTTGTTATAGGATGATACTAATAGTCATATACCTATCGATAGTTCACAAGAAACAATCATATTCTCATGTTAAATTATTATACGAACCTTTCGAAAACTTTATTGTGAAGCCAAAAGAGAATGCCTCACGCAGTTGATTATGAGTCATCATTCTGCATTAGTGGAGTTAAGAGATCGTTGAGTATATTGCAAATCTCTTCTGTTTGTTTATTCATTTCACTCGGCATTCTGTTTAGATATCGTTACTTATGTGATCGTATAACACTATAGATATGATGATGATCCTGCATGAAACGCGTGAAAGGTGCGAGAGAATCGAAGCCTGTGCAACATTATTAATGATTCATTAAACATGCAGACGATTCTCGACAAGTGAGCTGCGCCCTTGAACGCTACACTCCCAATCCCCGAGTCTGTACAGACGAAATGCTAAATCTATGCAAATTCTGAATGTTTCCGAGATGGGCCCCTCATTTTTCCGCATTGTTTGGTTTACAAAGGAGGAATGCTTCCAGAGCAAAGGGCTTGGATGTGACGGAGTATGTTCTGAACGTGCAAGGACAATGGAGTAGCTGCCCATCATCATCGACCTCTCGACGTTGTAAAAGAAAAGATTCGAATAGGACCTGCTTTTTTTTCTCCCATTCTTTGGACAAAAAGTCCTTCGAGAATGAATGGGATCATTAGCTCCACTATTCTTCCTACTTTTTCTTGGTTGGTTGGGTTCGCAAATTCTGCAAGGTCCTCATATTGAAAGGAACAGAATCGATTAGAATGTCCGTCAGGTCTTCTACGATAGAAAATGTATTAAGCTGGTCATCTTCATTGTAGGGTTCCAGTGTGAAGAAATTGCTAAGCATCCGACTCGTATGGACGTTTGCTGATAGAGAGGATCATCCTTCAACGTGCTGCTGATGGCTGAATTCTTCGAAAGAATATTTTCGTAGGACACGAGTATCACTGAAGGATAACCGAGAGTGAGATGAAGGAGTCTCGACTTTTTCGACTGGTCTCTGTAACGGCGCGGGGGTTCCTTCGTCCTTCGCTGACAAATTGTTCGAGCTTGGTCATCGTCGGGTGAGTTGTTGTTTTTACGTCCAGACTTTTCCCAAACCTGGTCCGGCGATCTCACGTCTGCAAGTCGAGGCGATCGGATCTCAACTGCGTCACAGCTAAACTTTTTCGTACGTGCCTCTGGCAAGACTCGATCTGGTCTCGAAAAAGTTACAGAGAGAAGCGGTCAGACACGGTGAATGAAAAATCGTTCGAGATAGCGCACAGTTCTTTTTCATTCGTTCAGCTATAGGATACTTACGTATGTGCCTGGAATGACCTTTCGTCTAATGGTCCAACATATTGTGAAGCAACATTGTTAAGCACTGTGTGCCGAGTACGCGTTGCGTCGACTTATTCCCTGTCTGAATATCAACTTCGCTCTGAGCGATTCTCGATCTCGAGGTGAACACTGACCGAGCATACAGCTTTGCTACATAATAGTGGACTAACCCATTCAACGATTGGTTCTTTAAGACACGTCCAGTCTCTAGTTACTGGCACACTTCTATTTCTTTCTACCCAACATGTTACATAGGCCATTCACTATAAAATGGTCAACCAATGTTGGAAGGACAATGACTGTATCCTCACCTTTTATTGGCAATCGCGTACGAATGGGCTATATTATCGGACAGACCATAATTCATTCTCTAACTCGTGTGTAGTGCTCGATGTATGCGCGCCGACGCGAAGTGAACGAACGAGTTAAAGAGTTGAGTCTCGTGTTCCTTCACTGACGTGTGCCGCTTAGTCTTATTTAGTGTCATGTCTTCGTGGCGGTGAACAGACTCTGCGGTACTGTATCCTCGTCCGTTGGTCAATCATGAGCAACGTTTGTCCATCTTCCGCCTCCGCCCTGCCTCTCGGTCTTTTCTTAGGTACGCGATACGTGTGGTAGGTACCCACAAATGTACATCAGAATGTCCAGTTGAGCCTACGTCAGCATAAACATACGCCAGTATCCTTATCTACACGTATGAAAGGCGTTATTCACATGTACGAGTAAGATTGACAACGAAGACGACTTCTCCAGCACAATTACTGCGTTAAACTCCAACGGCTGATTTACTGTCGGGTGCACTGAGAATGGCAGTCTTCTCAGCACGCGATATAATCAAAGAGCGATCCTTTAAACACCTACTTGGCGAGGAAGAAGCTCAGATGCTAGAACCCTACCCATTCTGAGTCTGCCGCGAACAATCAACCTTAAGTGGTAAGTGGGTACTGGCTAATAGAGGCTAATCGGACAAATCAACCGCGTTTCACGCGCTTTACCGAAGCAGAGAATATACAAGAAGAAGAAACACCAGCGAGAGAAGTGGTGGCGGCTGTTTGAGACCTCTTCTTGACTGCAGCCTCGCGATATTCTTATACTCAGACAAGGAACATGATTTTAGTGCCCGCAATCTTCTTCTCTACCCTCATGCGGATGAGGCATCGGTCGGTTGATCTTGCATCGCATCTTCTTTGGCTGATATTCGCCGAGTCTGCCGATCGTTTCCTATAATTTTCACACCGTTCGGCACATTTGGGGTTGCAAATGTGCGAATGATACGTCGTTGAATGATTGGGTTCGCTCTGCTGTCTTCTTTGTCTTGTTACTTCTTTTTTGACTCATCGTTCGAAGAGGGCGTGGAGACGCGTGTGTCTCTTGTGAATGCGCGGCACTGCAGGGACAGGGCTCAACGTTGCCGATCGTTCCCTGCTTCGGGGAACAGATACAGCCCTTTGCATAAAAGGCCCTCGGCGACGTAGGATACTTAGCAATAATTTGACACGTTCACGATTCTCATTCCTTTCGGCGAGCGAACTCCGTCTCGTTTAGTTCGACGGCGGCCCTCATTGTGGTGTTCGAGACAGCAACGGCTTCACCGGATCGAAGGACCTCACCAAAACGTTGCGCGTCTAACCATGAATACCATCTGCATACCAAGTGGCCGTATCGTACGACCGTAAAAACCTCGAAATATTGGAAGATTTATAGGCGGCTAGGGGTGGACCGCGTACACTCGTTCGCCACCGCGAACGTGTAAAACAGCTGCGTCTGAGTATGAACGCATTATCATTATCGTCACGGGAACGAACCGCGAGATCAGATCTCATAGACAGTTTTAGGTTTAAACATAGACAACATCAACTATATACACTGCAGTCACGAATTCATACAGAGACTTAAAAAATTTGACCGATACGAACAATTTAAATAAATTTCAGCCATCGGCTGCGAATGATTATAAATTATATTTACGTATTTCACCCACAGTGAAAGAAACAGATAATTGCAAAACTGAGTTTTTGTTGTTGTTACTTTTTGTTCCATTTCGAACCATCGCTACTGGTTCTCGAAGCAAGTCTGCAAAGAGCTGTGACTTGAAATCACAGTGCATAAAAAGCGTCGTTAACATCGACGTATATTCAAGAATATATTCTTAACAACAAGCCCTAACGTCTAAATTATTTAGAAGTAAAGTCATTTCGTAGGTGGAGGATAAATGTATACGTAGGGAATAAGGCAGTTAGCGTGATAACGCTATAACCTGGACAAGGACCGCAAACTCTGCTCGGCAATAGCCAGACATAAAGCTGATGCCTAAGTACGGGTCTTTCTCTTTTCTCTTCTGGTGTTTTAACTTTTCTGCGCCTTCTTCTGCACTTGTGGTTGGGCCCCTTCGTCCCTTACGTGCAATGTCCGTTGCCTCGCTCACTATACTCGTTGCTTTTCTCTTCGACCCTCGCAAAGTGTGAGCGTTAAAAGCTCGCGCCTGTCTGTACCATTTAAACTGCGTGTAAGAGTAGTTTGAGTTCCTTGCTGATGTTGCATTGCTGAAGCGAGGAGTATGCTTCTCGCAGGTAATATAACTCCACTGCGATGGTTGGCCTTCGTGTGATTTAGGACTCTTCTCCCAGTCATGCAGAGAATTTGTCCGAGAACCAAGACTCTCCGTAGCTCCGGTACATAAAAGCGTTGCAGAATCCAACTCGCGAAAGAGTGATGCTAAGGATACTCGAAGTGAAGTGCGGTGAGTCGAACGGAGAACTTCTTCGCAGAGGAAAGTGTTGTACGCTATCGCCACACAAACGTTCCTTCTCGCCTGGTATACACCTGTTGTAGTCGGAGCGATTTTAGCGGGGCTGAGACTTCACAGCTCTGGGATGGCTCCTGTTTCTGCGCTCCACAAGTGCAGTATATTCTTAAGTACAGGTATCAGCAGTACGCGCGGACATAAATCGAGAATGACCTGACATAATGATGACTGAACGAGGCTCTTTGCGAGGAATTCCTGGGGAACCACGAGCTATTCGTATCTCAAAGCTTTTGGAGTGTACACGAGAGCATCCATCTTCCATTGAACGCACGTTTACAATGCACCTATAAGATTCTGTAGACATTGCACGATTAGGATTCCTACTTTGTACAGAAAATGATTTAAACAGCTTATACACACGTTGCTCGGAAGAATTATTTCCATTTCTCTCAAAAAGCTCGTATTCCGTAATTAAACATGTGGGAATGATATATAATTGTGTGTTTTTTCAACGCGAGAGGGTTAAGAGAGTATACGAAGCGGACTATGCCGCTTCTTCTAATTAAAGGATTTAAGATTGCAGTTTTATACTGAGAGAGAGAGTCCTGACGACGGCCATGACTCTTCCGACGTGTCTTCGGGATACGGTAGCTCGCCGCAGCATCTCCAAAAGAGTCTCCAGGAACATAAGCCTGTTGACTGCAGGGGACGAATTTTAACAATGACAGATTTAGTGATATGGGCATAATGGGGCGCCCAAGCTAGTAGCCAGAGCACGAAAGGGTCCACCGTCTTATCTCTGGTGGAAGGATGAGGTTTCTCGTCGGGGGCTTTAATTTTGGAAGGAAGCTGGAGGGGACGTTCTTGCCTTCTGTGATCCGAGATAGATCTGTGCCTTTCGTCTTCCGCTGGCTCCAAAAGTAAGATAGTCCCGGGTGATAATGAACGCCAACGGTAAAAGAAAACGATAACTTTGCTCTCTGTTAATCGTATTCTCACGAAAGTCGTGTATGTATAGTACTCGAAAAGCTGCTCAGATAAGAATATACTATACAAGTTTTCGAATTGATACTCAAATGTCTTTATATTTCTAACAAAATCTATGAGGTCTGATACATCGTTGTGTATAAAAACTCTCTGACGTTCGTAAGCGTACAACGAAAGGACAGTGGAGAGTCGAGTCAATATAATTGAGAGGACATACCATGGGACGTAGAGTATTTTATTCCTTTGAACACGCGAGATGAAGCGATTGAACGTCAAATTGATACGAACGTCTTCATTGTCAGACATTATATTGACCAACCGAAGATCTCACTCTTTCTTTCAAGATTTTTGTCCGATGTTCACACGACGCCTGAGCAAGAAAAGCTGAGACAAGAAAGCATTGGAAGCGTTTGTATATTACAGCAGACACGTAGACATTGCTGAGAAGTAGAGATTTCATGATCTCTCCTGGCGACAGAGAGAGACTTGGCGCATCACACAAGGGGCGACTCACGAATTTGCATTTACGACACGTGCGTAGGAGGTACCAGTGTAACGTCTTTCTGGTAGGCTGTAAAAAATATTGCTCCAGCGAAATTTCTTCTCAGGGCGCCAAAGAACACGCGCGATAGTAATTCCCCAGTGAGAATAAAGCGCCTAAGAAATGAATTGACTTGACGACTTCGGCAAATGCGAAGGGAATAATAAGGAACAGCGAACCGCTTAGTCTCTTTGGGTGCTCGCCAATAACACAATGCAAAATAAGTTAGTCGGCCCAGCACAAAATGGGAAGTCGATTTTATCGGTAGTTGGTACAGATATACTTTACGACAAGTAATACAATCGTTGGTCATCAAACAGTTATGGGCAACTTTATAGTGAACGATCTACGAAACGTATTCAACAAGAAGAGATAACAATATGCCAATAAATAGTGATTGGCCATAACTTAAAATGCCAACCGTTGTACATTTAGTTTGGGTTCACGTATCGGTATCTGTTTCCAACGTTATGGCTCTTGCAATTTTACGCTTTAGCGTTTTGTGTTGCAAGGCCGACCTAATGTTCCTTAAATCACAGCTAAAAGATTATCTCGAGCCCCGGTAGCGATACGGATTGCAGGGAGGGGCTTGCCGAGCATGGAAAAAACCCTCTCGAAAAGGGTTTCCGTCCTGCCTTCAAAATTACACCGCATATACGGCAATTTAGCGGGGCGCGTACTGTTAGCTTGAAAAATCAAGAAATACCGGCGGTCGCTCCTTCGCGCCTCGTTACTCCAATTATCATGATGTTGAGAGAGAAAGAGAAACTAAGAGTGGCGCGGCTTTTACTGCCGGGTATACTGCACTTTGAATTCGAACACCACTCAACATCTTTGAGCGTCTACACCCAAGATTTCGTTTCGTCTCATTCTTCCTTTCCCCTTGTTCTTGACTCTTTTCTTCGTGCAACACAAATTTCTTCGAAATATTCCGAAAACCTGTTTGTAGCAGCACTGAATATGTTTGCGGGATAAAGAGAACAGGTGAGGACAGAATAAGAAACAGTGAACGCGATGAGTGCTTCCATTAGGCTGCTTAGCACGTAAACACGCACGCGCGATGATCTCGTTTAGGAATTGTGAAAGAAGTAAGCTTGCAGAGAGGGAGCATCGAAGAACGGCTGTAGGAAGAAAAACACTATTAAGGAGGCTCTGAGACACTTTGGACAAATTTCTAGGACAATTCAATTTGTACAATGTATATTAATTAGCAATGTTTATTTGCCATTGCCAAGTTTGGATAAGATTGCCTAAGAAGTAATTCAGATTGCTGAGCGATAATGACACAATCATGACATAACATAAACAATGTACAGCATATTTTTATTCTATGGTCGCCTCATTCATTTTGCAACCGTTTGTCAGTTCCCACCAAAGATTGCCGCCGAACACAGCTTTAAGATTAAAAAGAGGCACGCTGGTACACTCAGACAGGAGGAACTCGTCTTTTTGGAGCATTCGAGTAACTCGTGTTATAGCAATGACCACTTTGCTGACTCTAGAAGATTTGGTCATAGTCAACTGTGTCTTCAGCGTGCCTTATTGTCGGCAATTAGGATGTGCTGTCCCGAATGGACGTTTGAACATAATTAACACTCACGATGTTAATGAGAGCTAGGGAAGATGTTAAACACTAGCTCACTTCGGTACATAGTCTTTCTCTCCACTAAATTGTTTTCTTTCTTCACAAGTTAGGTTCTGTCAAGGAACATCTTGAAATATAGACTACACTATACACAGTAAAAAGTTTATGGTGTTAAATTCTGCTGGTGTGAACTTTCTACTGGTACTAATAATAACATTTTTTTAAGTCTTAAATTGTCACAGACGATTCCTTTGGATGGCTGTTGATATGATTTTTACACATTAATATCAATATAGTGTATTTTTGTGATTAAAAAAGAAGTTTTTTACAGAGTCGAGTAACCCACCAACCAACTGTTGGATAAATGGCCAATGACTAACTCGTTTATCTCGAGCCATCAAGATTCTAGAAAAGGA
Source organism: Odontocolon sp. PSUC_FEM 10030002 (assembly GCA_018906895.1). NCBI lineage: Eukaryota > Metazoa > Arthropoda > Insecta > Hymenoptera > Ichneumonidae > Odontocolon > Odontocolon sp. PSUC_FEM 10030002. Next base: position 7,712 of record JABMBT010044437.1, read on the forward strand.
ATGAAGGAAAGAGGAGGTCGGCAGGAAAGACGGAAAAGAGAACTCTGGATCTTATGCAGGTTCTGTATCGAATCTCGTGAGATCTTCTACGACTCCCTGGAGACTCACCGATCTCCAGGTACTCGTCCCACTGAATGGAGTTGGTCGAGCGGACAAATTTTTGTGCAAAAAGTCGGTACCAGGAGGCAGAGGGTAAAAGCGATCGCGCGCCGTAACTTTTGTTTCCCCCGGAACACGACTCAGGAGCTCGCGATGTCTGTAGAATGAGAAGAGGAGAGGATCGATGCAGTCGTGAATGCGCGAAAAACGCACATAAACCCGTATGCGCAAGAGTGGCCAAGCTGGAGAACAGAACTCTGCTCTGCTGCTGATGTTGCAGCAGAGAAAAGAGATACGCGACGCGCCGATTCATTTTATGGGCACGGCGGGCGTGCGACCGCGAAAGAAACTCGCAGTCTCATGCATATACGAAGAACTACGTAAGCGAGGACGAAAAGGACGACGACAACGACGATTGCTCTTGCTCTCTCGTGCGGTATCAATAGCCGATCGAAAAACTGGTACAATCTTGGGCGACGCGGGCCTCGCTGCTGTTGCTCTGCTGCTTCGTATTCGCCGCTTCATTTTTCTCCCTTTCGTCATCCACTGGACTCTCATCCGCTTCACGTCTCGCCGTTTAGCTCAAGAATGAAACAGCCTGGTCCCTCACCTGGGACTTTTTCTACCGATTCATTGTATTTGCGCGTGCGTGCCCGAATTATTAATCGCGCGTCAGGCGCACAACGAATACGCGACGTAATTCGCCATTCACCTTACATACCACCTGTATGTTTCCTGTGTAATGTAACATTCTATGGATCTAAATCTATTCTTTTCTGTACACTCTTGTACACGCAACTGACATTCATTTTGTTGTCGCTTTGGATGCTTCGTGATGATGTATTTTGAAATTTTTCAGAAATCCAAATGCTGTCACGCGATTCCTTAATTAGCCAGAGCAGATAGAGGTATGCATCAATAGACTTGTGAAGTATTGCACGATTTTCATTCCTCTGAACTGAACGTGTTGGAATCGTGTTGGAATTTCAAAGAAATTCAAACGATATCCCAGCGTTACGTTAATTTGTCAGAATAGGAGATGATTTGGTAAAGAAAAGAGAAAAGTGAAGGGGGTAGTCTTAGTTCGATCGAACGACGCCTCGAGGACTCAGGCTCAGGATTCAGGCGAACTTCTCGAGGATAGGATAAGTGCCGGAGATGCTGGGAGTGTGGATGCCAGCCGAGATAAGAAAAGGCACTACCGTGTGCGGGAGACTCGGGCTGTTAGAATGGAGATAGAGGCGAACCCAAGGGTGCTCATTACCCTCTAATAGTTCCTCGTATTCCTCAAGCTTCTAGCATAGCCGGAATCTACGAGAGTAGAACTATAGAGCCGGGTCACCCTAAGAAATTCAATTTCAAGAGGAACAGAATTCTACTTTGCATACTAAGCACACACTAGCGCGATCCAGTATTCAGATCTCTTCAGGTTGTCTTCTGGTGGTCGGTTTAAATTATTCTCCGAGACTCATCTCGCAGATCTGTAAGTATCGCTCTCGGCGGTATACTGGAAGCTAGCTACTAAAATTGCTACTCGAAACTCACTAAACAATAAGAATGGCCTCAGGGAAAATCAAACCTGCGATAATCTAATAACATCGATTGCAAGCCAAACAAGATCAAAATCAGTTTGCAGCCTTCTTGAGCGAGCGAGAATCATAGAGAGAGAAAGAGAGAGAGAGAGAGAGAGAGAGTGATGATACACTTCACAGAACTGGCATTTTAACGAGCATCGTCGAAGGAAGGCGACAGATCAACCTGAATGACACATTTTGGAAGCTGCGGAGACGGTAACGATGATGTGGAAGAGGAAAAGGACGTGTGGTCACTTTGGCGGATAGATAGGGCCCAAAGTTGGATCGTTTGCTAGCCACTTAATTGGGCCCCATGTTGGTCCACAATCGCGGCCAGCGGTAGCACTACGGTAGTCCTTACCAAAAGGTATCTCTATCTATCTCCTTCGCCTTATCCTTTTCTTTCTTCGCTACGCTATACATTTCTTCACCTTTCTCCTCTCGCTTGTTCCAGACTACCTTGGTCCCTTTCTTCTTTGAACACCTTCCTTTCCTCAAACACCCGCAGACTTAATCTTTCCAAGACGTGCTATGCGCGGGTGCGTCCGATTTTTTTGTGGATAACGAAGAAGCCGGACGTGACGGGATACGAGAAATGGGACGAAGAAAAGAGCGAGAAAGGAGGATGGTAACAAAGAACAAAAGAACAAGAAAGAAGGAGACGCGATGCCTATGGCTATGACGATACTGCGGCAAGTGTGGGAGCAACCCGTGGACTTGTAAACTCGTCCAGCTGGGATCTGTCCTCCGGGAACAAGAGTGAGGCTGGTCGGTGAGATCTTAAGTTGCCCGATATGCGAGAACCGGTAACCACACGTGGGCTCGTTATTTAGAAACGAGCGTCGTGGAGTGGAAACCAACCAACTGGAAAACATATAAGTTAGAGCAGCTTCTTAGGTCGTTGGTGAATGGAAGAAAAAAGTAGAAGAATCGTCTATTATCGTGGCAGACGCGATTGTTATTCTTATTAACGAATTATTTATTATAAAAAGAAATTGATAATGATGTAAGTGAGACAGATTTTCTTTGGAGGCAATCCAAAAGAATTTTGAATTTATTTGGAATTGTCAATTTTAAAGGTAGAACTGATTTATAATCAATTTGTCGAGGAAATATTGGAGCGTGCGCTGGTGACAGGTGGTTATAGGGCTTGACGAAATTTTCAGAGATATCGAATAGCTGTACTGTATACCAGTAGCGCTCATGAAACATGATACTTCGGGTCCTTCTTTGGATTTCATTGGGCGCCTTCTATCCACCGAGGAATTCTATACAGAGTAGGAGTGCATGTACTGCAAATTTGCTCGGTGGTAGGTTCCACGAGTACCAGCTGACACTCGACTTCTTGCACGTGCGCATGCTGAATTACGAAAATGATACTCTTGTCGTCACGTCAATTTTTAAAAAGTATTTTATAAATCACACTCACCGACCAGCGACTTATCTTGCAATAAGTCGCTGCTCCAAAATTGTTTTTTGTTTGAATGCAAATGGCTTCTAAAATACTAAGTATCAATAGGCAGAGATCAGAATCTCCAATCGTCAACAGGCTTTTTTTAAATCATTTTGGAACAAGTGTAGTAAGAAAATTTGGAAAATATATTTATCAAGTAAACTCTATAGTCAGTGAATCATTTTCTTTAAATTGCGTTTGTTACTTTATTTGAAAAACAAAAAAAAATCTGAGCGACTCGTCTCATAAGGTCAGAAACTCGATCGTTTATCTTACGTAACAACCGTTTTATCCGACTTCATGGATAAAATGTAGACCTCCCGGAGTCAGCGACATTTCTCGATATGGTATTCTTGTCATCGCCACAAATTCGAATCAGACTTACTTTTCAATAAGTTGTAACCGCAATTCCGTGAATTGCTTTTAAAACAGTATGAATTGTTACATTATCGATAAATATTTCACAATAAACTTCGTAGGGTGGTTTCCAGGTACCATAAGAATCGTTTTATTATACCTTAGACTTCATGGATAAAATATAGACCTCGCGAAGTCGGCGAAGTCGTCTCGATATGGGTGTCGGCCTTCTCGAACGAGTTGGTAATTTTTTTTTTCTTTTTTTTTGTTAACGGGAAAGCATTGCTCACGTCGTATTTCTGCTGCCGCTCCTTCTGATGGTCACGGCCCCGCTCTGTGTGATCTCGATGCCCGAGTCCAGCATCCAACTGAAAACTCGCATCACTCCTTACCAAGGCGTACTCTATCCCTCTGTATCTGCTCCTGTCAACCCTGTGTTCCTTTATATGGGAATAGCCCGAGAGTACCGGACCCCGTTTATATGGTAATATGATAATTAAGACATTCGAACTGTGGCCAGAATGGTATACTTTTGTACACGAAACGTTGATGGGTTGGGTCATCGTGAAGGAGATGGGTCGCGTACATCTCACTGACGTCTTACAACGTTGATCATGACTTATACCGTAGGGACTCGTCTAATTGTCAAGCCGGACGGTAATTAAGATACCACCTGCTGGAAATCTCGAACACCATTCAAGTGCTCCCTTGGGTAGAAAGCCAGAAACCTTAAGTCGTATGTTTTTCATTCGTTCAACCTGCACTGTTGAGAATAAAACATAACGAAGTGAACTTCCATCTGAGGACTAAACACTATGATCTTGTTGATCTTCAAACGATAGTGCGGTAAAATTATTCGAAATACACTTTTTTCTACAATTGCAATTTAACTTATGAAGGAAGATACCTTTATATTGCATTTAGCGGACAATTGTCGATGGTTGATACTCATTTGTTGGATTTGTTTCAGTAACGATGGTGAGACAGCATGATGAGTGTTGTGTCCAAGTACCGCGTGACTTGTTGTTGTAGCTGTGGTCTACAGAATACGTGATGGAAAAGTTAAACGAGTTCCAAGCGGCCAGTGAAAAGGCGACGGAAGCCAATTAGGCAACACAGCAGCGGCAACGAGCTGTAGAAACTCGGTTCTCTTTATCGAGAGTTAGCCCTTTTTCTGTATCGACTCTCGTTTGTCTGATCCGGCGGTGTCGGCGCTTTTCTTTGTTCCCGAGCTATTAGGAGTTTCAACGGTGAAAAGAAAGACGAAAAAGAGAAAAATGGTATGGTAGAATCGAGATTCTAACGATCAAAGGCACTAATTACGTGTTGATACTGGGAAATCCTTATGGAAGTGTTCATCTAGACGGCGCGTCAATGACACATGCCAATGAAATGTTTAGAGTACCTCCGACATTCTGAAAAATATAAGGTGAGTCAGAGAGTGTCTCCCTAGAATGTATTTGTAATAAAATGTCAATGTCGTTTCTGACTTCATTTTTAGAAGGTTATTGATATATTTCAAATATTGTTTATTTTA